>PVKP010017064.1:0-46883 GCA_004027715.1 Plecturocebus donacophilus
AAAAAAAAAAAAAAAAAAAAAAAAAAAAACTGAGAACACTGAAAATCAGAAAGTCTCTCTTTCTACAGAGGACACTAGTTCCTCATCAGTAACAGAGCAAGGCTTGATGGAAAACAAGTGTGAAGAATCATCAGAATTAGGCTTCAGAAGGTGGATAATAAGAAACTTCTGTGAGCTAAAAAAATATGTTCTAAACCAATGCAAAAAAACTAATAACTTTGCAAAAAGGTTTGATGAAATGCTAACAAGAATGGACAATTTAGAGAAGAACGTAAATGAATTAATGGAGGTGAAAAACAAAATACGAGAAATCTGTGAGGTATGCACAAGTTTTAACAGTCGAATTGATCAAGTAGAAGAAAGGATATTAGAGGTCGAAGACCAACTTAATGAAATGAAGCGAGAAGACAAGGTCAGAGAAAAAAGCGTAAAAAGGAATGAACAAAATCTCCAAGAAATATGGGACTATGTGAAAAGACCTATTTACACTTAATAGGTATACCTAAAAGTGACAAAGAGAATGAATCCAAGTTGGAAAATATTTTTCAGGATATTATCCAGGAAAATTTTCCTAAACTAGCAAGGCATGACAATACTCAACTCCAGGCAATACAGAGAACCCACAAAGATATTCCTCAAGAAGACCAACCCCAAGACACGTAATTGTCAGATTTACTCGGATTTAAATAAAGGAGAAAATACTAAGGGCAGCCAGAGAGAAAGGCCGGGTTACTCATAAAGGGAAGCCTATCAGACTCACAGCAGATCTCTCAGTAGAAACTCTACAAGCCAGAAGAGTGTGGGGGTTAATATTTAACATCCTTAAAGAAAAAAACTTTCAACCTAGAATCACATATCCAGCCAAACTAAGTTTTACAAACTAAGTTTTACAAAAAAATAAAATTTTTTGTGACAAGCAAGAACTCAGAGATTTCATCACCACCAGTCTGTTTTGCAACAACTTCTGAAAGAAGCACTATATACAGAAACGAACAACCAGCATCAGTTATCCTAAAAACTTATCAAAAAGTAAAGACTATTACAACAATGAAGAATTTACATCAACTAATCGGCACACAGCTAGTTAGCCTTAAATAACAGTATTAAATTCACATATATCAATATTAAGCCTAAACTTAAGTGGATTAAATGCCCCAATCAAAACATACAGTTAGACAAAAAGTTAAAACCCAATGGTACGCTGTATTCAGACCTTTCTTATAGGCAAGGACACACAAAGACTTAACATAAAGGGATGGAGGTAGATCTACCAACCTAATGGAGAGCAAAAACTAAAATAAAATAAAATAACTGGATTTGAACTCAGACCTGGAACAAGCAAATTTAATAAATATTTACAGAACCTACCACCCCATATCCACAAAACATATTTTTTTTAATATTATATCATACCTATTCTAAAAGTGATCACATAATAGGAAATAAATCACTTTTTAGTAATTGTGTAAGCATTTCACAGATTTAAATGAAATCCTGAGCAATAGAGCAAGATTTTCATTCTCTCTCCCTCTTTCTCTTTCTTTCTTTTTTCTCTCTTATTCTACTTCTTTCTTTCTCTAAAAAAAAAAAAAAAAAAAAAAGAAAAAGAACCTACTACAGATACACCAGGCATAGTTCTAGGCAGTGAGGATGCAATTAAAAAAAAGAGAGAGAGAAAAATTATTTACTTAATGACATTAAACCTTATTGGGTCCATTTATTGTTAGTGCATATATTGCACTAAATATTAAACCTCTTGAGTACATATATTGTACAGATTAAACTATTTTATTATATTGTAACATAAAGTAAATAGATTGATACTATAAGAAAAGATTTTTAACTAAAAGGGGTGCAAATATGTATGTAGCTAACAATATGAGCTCTCTCTCTCACATGCACACTCACACACACATACATATCTCAACTCTTTCCATTAAAGTGGCCTAAAAGCAATGATCATCCAGTAGCAATGAGCATACATTCTGCTCAAATTCTGTTTTCTAAACAATAATTTTCAACCAAAAGGAATTAGAGGCCTCGGTGAAAACTAATTCCAAACCTAAGGCAGGAAAGTAGAGGATGAGCTTGGGATGTGTCATTGCATATATTAGCAAAGGAATGTCCAAAGACAAATGAGATTATTTTAAAGATATGGAACCAGCTTGAAGCAGCTCCACTGTTTGGATCTGGGAACATTTGAGCATTTAGGACAATAATAAATATAATTGGTTGAATTAAACAAATCCATGAGTCAGCTGTAATACTCTAAATGATTAAATGAAAGGAGAAAGACAGCTACAGGAATACTGAATAAGAAAAGCTCATTTTCATAGAAGGAATAATAGAATCAGATAATCTTCATTTTGCCATTCCTCCAAACTCAGGAGAAACTCAAAAATGGATACAGAAGCCATTGCCTGAAAAGTGACTGGATATGTGCATAGTGTCAGGATGTGTGCATGCATAGTGTCAAAGTCTCTAATTGCACATTACTTGATAATTAGGAGAAAAATGAATCTTCACAGTGGCAAGATTTGACTTCTACCTATTTCAAAAAGTTAGTAATTTACTATCTCTAATAATTAGATGATATGATGTTATGTCTCCTGATATGATATGAATGTTATGTCCCCTGATATGATATGATATGATGTACACTTTCCATTACCTATAAAACATTTTTCCTCTAAATATTAACTTCAGTTTATACACTTCTAAACCAAACTTCTGGCCTATAAAAAATACAAGAGCTAGAGAAAATAATTAAATGATAACACGGAAAAATAATCCCAGTAATCTGGATTTTTCAAAAAGTAAAAGTAATTTTAAAAAGCAGGAGAAAGTTCAAATTTTAGAGACTAAAGAAACGTAACAAAGCAGTCTATAAACTTTGATTGAGACCTGAATCAGAAACAAATATATGTAATAGACATTGGGACAATTGGGGAAATTAGACTATGGACTGTAAATTAAGTTATATTATCAAATTATTGTTAAATATTTTTAAATTGTCATAACTACATAGATGAAATCCTTATTTTAAGAGAATGCATAATAAAGTATTTGGGAGCAAAGTTGTGATGTCTACAATTTATTTTTAAATGACTCACCAAAAAATAATCGAATATTTGCATAGTGTGAGAATTAGGGTAAAAATGTTAAAAAAAATTTAAATTTAGGTGAGTAGAATATGGCTATAATATTCTTTAAATTTTCTCAATACTTAAAAAATCTCTTCTTTTATTATATTTTAAGTTTTGGGGTATATGTGTAGAACATGCAGGTTTGTTACATAGTTATACACGTGTCATGGTGGTGTGCTGCATCCATCACTCCGTCATCTACATTAGGTATTCCTCCTAATGCTATCCCTTCCCTGGCCCTCCACCTGCCAACAGGCCCCAGTGTGTGACGTTCCCTTCCCTGTGTCCATGTGTTCTCATTGTTCGACTCTCACTTATCAGTGAGAAAATGCACTGTTTGGTTTTTTATTCCTTTGTAAGTTTGCTGAGAATGATAGTTTCCAGCTTCAATCATGTCCCTGAAAAGGACATAAACTTATCCTTCTTTTATGAGTGCATAGTATTCCATGGTGTATGTGTGCCACATTTTCTTTATCCAGTCTATCATTGATGGGTATTTGGGTTGGTTTTAAGTCTTTACTATTGTGAACAGTGCCACAATGAACATATGTGTGAATGTGCCTTTATAATAGAATGATTTATAATCCCTTGGGCACATACCCAGTAATGGAATTGCTGGGTCAAATGGTATTTCTAGTTCTAGATCCTTGAGGAATCGCCACACTGTCTTCCACAGTGGTTGAAATAATTTACACTCAAACCAACAGTGTAAAAGTGTTCCTGTTTCTCCACATCCTCTCCAGCATCTGCTGTCTCCAGATTTTTAAGGATCGCCATTCTAACTGATGTGAGGTGGTATCTCAATGTGGTTTTGATTTGCATTTCTCTAATGAACAGTGGTGATGAGCTTTTTTTCATATGTTTTTTGGCAGCATAAATGTCTCCTTTTGGGAAGTGTCTGTTCATATCCTTCACCCACTTTTTAATTGTTTTTTTTTTTCTTGTAAATGCATTTAAGTTCTCTGTAGATTCGGGAGATTAGCCTTTTGTCAAATAAGTAGATTGCAAAAATTTTCTCCCATTCTGTAGGTTGCCTGTTCCCTCTAATGGTAGTTTCTTTTGCTGTGCAGAAGCTTTTTAGTATAATTAGATCCCATTTGTCTATTTTGGCATTTGTTGCCATTGCTTTTGTTGTTTTAGTAATGAAGTCCTTAAAGACTGGAAAAATTTAAAAACAATAGAAATAAAATATAAATAACAATCACAGACTTGAATAATTGATAACTTATGAACCAAAGAAGTACAATGAAAAACATAAAATTTTTAGCATGTATGAATGTGAAAGTACTAAATATAAGATTTGTGAGATGATATAACTAAACATGACCAAAAGAGACATTAAATCCTTCAATATATTTATTAAAAGGCAAGAGAAAATGAAAATATATGATTTGACCATTCAGAAGAACTTATAAAAATAATAAAACACAAAAAAATGCCAAAGAAGAAAGCAAAAAAGAGAAGAAACTTGTAAAATAAAAAACACAATAATAAGTTTTATAAAGAATAAAATAGATATGTCTGATAACTAATATAAGAGGGAAGGCATAAGTAAACAATTTAGAGGATTACCAAAATAAATGTAATGACTTAGAAAAAATGACAAAATTATGCCTATTTGCAGATAATATGCTAATTTATTTTTTAATCAAAGCTGATCTACAAACCATTGGAATTAAACAATTTTATAATGATGTTGAATACAAAAATAAATATACAAAATCAGTAAAAAATAGAAAATCAGCATATTCTTAGTCATTAACTATAATTTAAAAATTAGAAGAAAATGTTTATATTATTCATCAAAACTTTAGGTATCTGGAAATAGGTCTAATGAAAGTTGTTCAAAGGATTTATGGAGAAAATTATTATATAGTATCAAATGATATAAAAAGAAACTTTGTGCCATATGGGTTTTAATATGTTAAATGAGAGGAAGAATATTATTAAGAATATTATTATTATGTTAAATGAGAGGAAGAATGTTGCTCCTTCCCTTTCCAATTAATCTATAAATTTAATGACATTTCATTTAAAATCCCAACAGAACTTTTGTAGACTTTGTCCAACTAATTCTAAAATTCATATAAAAGAAGAAAAGTTTAAAAACACCAATGAAAGTTCTTATTAAAACAGAGTGCAAATAAATAATTGCCATATGAGATATTAAGATTTAAGATTTGTAAAGCTGTAGATAGTGTGGTATTGGGGCAGAAATAGAAAAATTAACATATTAACTAGAAAAGTGAGTTAAGCAGATATATATATATATATACAGAATATTTATTATATCTATATGTATGGATATATATTTAAATACACAAATATATATTTGATGTATTATATATTAAATATAATATATGTTTATGTATTATATAATTATGATATATATGTTTATATATTATATAGTTTATATATTTATATATAGCTTATAATATATAATATATTTAAAATATTATTTATTTCTGTATATTAATATATAATATATATTTTTATATTAATATATAAAACTATATAATATATATAAAACCTTAATGTGTTATAGCCCAAAATATGTAAAATCAACACTAAATTCTTTACAGAAAGGTAGAGAATATCTATGTGATATCCAAATAAGAAAGGATTTTTTAAAGAAGATACACAGGGAAGATCTATAAAGAAAAGTTGATAAATTAGGCTTTAAAGATTCAATATATATCTACACCAAAAGCAACTTAAAAACAATCCACCAACTAGAAGAAGATTTGTAATATAAATAAAAAACACAATAACGTTAAATCAATATGAAAAACAGAAGCAACATAATAGAAAAATGTGAAAAGGGCAAACATTAGAGGAGGAACATCAAAAAGCTCACAGCATGAAATTATAATTTCACTAATAATTAGACAATTGCATTCCATAACAAATGAGAAACTATTTTATCTATTTACTTCAGATTAGCAAAACTCAAAAATCTGTCAGTACCAAAGTTGTACAGAAATGAAAATACTCATATACTGTTGGACGATGTGACAATTCCCATCACACTTTAGAAAGTATATGGATGTACAAGAGAAAAGAATATGATTGTTAGATATAGAATTAATTTTTAAGTTTAAAATGTTGAAAACTAATACAAATCTCTATCAGGAGGGGAATAAATAACTGTGGTATTGGTATATAATGAAATATAATAGTCCATTGATTTTGAATAAATAAGCTCTATAGACATGATTATATATTTTTACTAAAAATATATTTTAAAATGATATATAGCTACTCATTTATACTTTTACTGATTATAATTTTTATAAAAATTACATAAATTCTTTATAAGACATTCTCTGGAGTTGAAGAGATTGGATTTTGGAGAGAAACAACAGAAACCTTTCCCTGTACTTTAAAGTAAAAATAATGAACTATTAATAGCTCCTGATTCTAGGGTGCCTTTGCTTGTTATATTATTTTCTATATTTTTAAACTAAAAATAATGAGAAATGGTAACATCTGAAATTTTATATGTAGCCTCCTAATTAATTTTTACCAAGTTTATGGTACAGTCAACATTGGCAAGGTAAGTCTAGGAGACTAAATTTCCATATCACTTTGGACAGTTTCCTGAACACTGGCTCTCTCTTAGTAAAGGTCTACCCTTTGATAGGGTAAATATGATTAACTTCCAAAGAAATAAAAAATTTACAACCTTTAAATATCCAAGACCCAGGGAGAGACCTCTGCTTTCAATGGATCCAGAAGAATCCTCCCTAATGATGATACACACACCACAGTTTTGAAACCCAATCCATGAAAATAAAGGGACATTTATTTCTGAAAATAAAGGCATATTTATTTCAAGCATTTTTGAGACTTTCAAAGCTCACTGAGCATGCTCTGATTTAGGTATAATGGAATCAAAATTTTTCACTTGTACATCTTCCCCTCATTCTTCCCCCCATTCCAGTTCCTTTTCTTGCAGCCTTTCTGGCCTTCTAGCTCTAGCTGAAGACCACCTAAAGAAGAAGAATGTGACTTAGGGGTAGTTTCTTCTAGAAAGAAAAAGGAGGAGAAGAACATTTAGGGTTGACTTGGAAGAGGGCATATTTAAGAAGAAAGAGAGAGGAGGAGAAATTTCCAACTTCTAACCTCCTTCTTTTGAAACTCATAGGAGGTGAGTAGGGAGTGTTAAAATATCTTCATAAGTTTGGAGACTATTCCTAGGGGACCAGTGACACCATTTCCCACTGCCAAGTAGCTTGGTGTTTGGTTTGAGATGCTTCAGAGAGATTTTACTCTCACTTGTCACCACTCTGGGGCAGCTTATAGGATATCCTAAGCATCCCCTTTGTCCTTGTGGGAGAATGAGGATGTGATGAGAAACTGGGAAACCTGAGATCTGATGGGAAGATGATGGAGTGAATTCACCTTGCTGTGGGAGGCAATGGTACAAAGGCCAGAGAGCTCAGCGTGACATCTTTCTGGATGCGGTAGTGTCCTAAAAAGCAGAATAAAGACCACAAGTCTTTCTTGGCTGCCATAATTTCCCTCGCACCCAGATCCCAACATACAGAGTGACAGGCAAGATAAGAAGAAGTAAAAAGACGGTATGAACTTTTCTCTGAGAGGAATTTGAACTGGTATTTGAATGAATATTTACCTGAAAGGACCCTTTTAACTTGGAAGACTCTGGATTACTTTTAATTAGCAATTTTAGATATTCCTCTCCCCATCCTGTCCTCCTTCAGTGATGTCATGGGCATGGAAGTACCAGCGCAAGGTGAAATATAGAAAATATACAGTTTTACACATGGATTTGTGACCTTTAGGATTTTATTCCAGTTAGATGATAATTCATTCTTACAAGGAAATTGTCTTCTATATTTCTGGGAGGAAAAATCACAAAGATTCATTATTCTCATATTATAAACTCTGTTCTGGGCACCAAGTTGAGGCTGCTTCACACTGACACTGTTCTTAGTATTTTCTTTAAAAACTAAACCATGGACATGATAAATGTAATCTGGCACATTGCTTCCCTTATATGACATTTGGTCTATAATTTGGTCAATGATGTTTTATATATTCTTAAAGGCTATTTTGTCTGTAATGTTCAAATACATGAATATCAGAGAATCTGTCTGAATTTTAATTTTCAGTTTTATTTACTACTAAATTAACTCCTAAATCTATTACAGATAATTACATTATCTACATATTATCTGCAATCTATAATATTCTTATGAATAGTAAGAAGTCTTATTTTTAAAAATTATTGTCGGAAGTTCAGTTCAAATCATTTGTTTTGTGAATGATGCATTCAAAACACTCTTCAAAGCTTTATGGAGTTACAGAAGGGAATGCAGTGTTCCAGTTCTGAGATTTTATAATTACTGAGGAGAAAGGTGGACACATACCCCCATTCCCACCTCATGTCTCCTTCTTACTGTCCATACAGATGCTTCTATCTGTCCATACAGATGCTTTGTGACAACAATGTTTGTACTGGAGTCACCTTTATTCAGATAAATATTGACATGCAATATTGACACTTAACTATATTAACATTTCAATTCCCAAATGACTCATTTACTGGGAACAAGTTCACATGCCAATCCATAGTAGACATTTAATAAGTATTTGTTGGATGAATAAATGAACATATGGGTCGATTTGCATAAGACTTTAAAAAATGAAGTGTGGCATATTCTTGAGGTAAAACAATTATGTGATAAGTTCCTTCTTTTTTTCTTCATGATGTTCATGACATCAACTTTTTACTTATATCTTGTATTTGATATAACACATGTATTAATGAAAGTTTCAGTAGGGAAGAAAAATGAGAAAGATTTTATTTATTTTTTAGAAAATAGAAATGAATCATGGAAAAGTGTATGATTTATTAAGAGTTGGTTTATGAAGTTTTGATCTAAGATAACACATTTCTGCACTTCAGAAAAACTCATTGAAATTGACTTCAATCATTCTCAATTTCAAGAAATTACCTGCTGGAGACAAGAGGGAATCTCTTCTTCAGATTGGTAGTTGGGGAAGACAGCCTCTATTAGACTTTGGGACCTGAGATATGGTGGTGGAGGGAGCCCTGGGTCAGTAGGAGTGGGGTCATGTGGTAAGTTTCACTCTCTGATTAGTATTGACATAAGGTTATGAGAATCTGTAGACAGAAGATTGTAACCATAAGAACTTCATAGTCTTGTATTTTCACCAAGTTTATATTTGGTGTGTGTGTTTTTTGTCTTTTCTTTATGATTATCAGTAAAACCCTTGAAAGGAGATGAGTTTGGGGAATAATTTTTGGGAATGCTACAGAAGACACTTTTGTGATGGAAGTCCTTAAAAAGATACAATCCGTTACCCCATTCAGTTCAAAAGGCAACTGAACTACTGTGGAGTTTGGGAAGAAGCAATGACATAACCAAGGATACTGTTGAAAATCTAGCTTACTCTATGGATGGAAGGAGACTAAAACTACTGGAGGGGAGGCTGGCAAAACAGTAGGGTTTGAGACAATTCTGTGGCATTAGAAAAAGAGAAATGTATAATCTGTGAAAATTTTCCTTAGGAACTTAGTGGCAATTTAAAAAATGAATTTGTTAAGCCATGCTGGTTCTGACCCTAAAGCCATTCCCCAGCCTTCCTCATCCCCTCTTTCACTACTGGCAGAGATTATATCTCATTTTACAGGTTGAAAATGCTAGATGTTTGCTTTTACAGTCTTCCTTATACCATAAGCATGTGCATATGTTTTAACAGTCAAGAAGAAGTCATAACATGGGTGCCTGGGGAAGCTTTTATCCCACAAAAACAACACTTCACTCAAAAAACAAACCAAAGAAATATTTTCCTCCTGTCACTGGATGTGAGGCCCAGACCTCTAAGTCCTACACACTGAGCATAGTCAGGCAGAAATATTGCTATAGGTGAGTTGCAGAAACAAATCTAGAAATGCTTCACTTCTGTAATTATTTTTATGGGAGATTACATGTGAGTTTACTGTTCACTTTTTAAATCTTATTTCTCTATGATGTTTACACTGGGTAAATTTTACCTTAAATTCACTTTTTCAGGTAAGGTAATGTATCTATGAGTTTCAAGTATTAAGATGTGGGCATCCTTGGAGGGCATTATTTTACCCACCACAGGTGAAAAAGCAGTGTTATTTTTAAATCATTTGGAAGGACCTCTGTGTAAATGCAAAAGCCAGACAAGAAAATGCTGTTATTCTTTTGATAATGGACTGGATACTCGAATTTCCACTTCATGGTTGTCTGCTTCCTTTTTAGAGTATTGTTTATCCTCCTAATAAAAAGAAAGTGAAATTTCCCATGAATTTTGTTGCATGAGGTTTATATCCTTTTTGAAGCAGTAGAATTTGGTCACATAGCAATAGAAAAATTTAGTAGGGCAATTTATTTTCAAATTAGGGTAAGGGAAATGTTTTTTTTTCTCTGTAAGTAGTTAATAAAAAGATTAATTTTATTATCTCACTAGACAGTAAGAAAAATTTTGAGGAAGCTTCTAGATTTTGTAGTTATTGCCTAAAACACTTTATATGGCTTTGGAACCTTGTGCTATATAGATTACTTAGCTATGGCTTGGATAGCTTTTTGGCCAGGAGAGACTTCAATAATTAAACTGATAATTGCTTTAATCTGTGCTTTGCTTTTATATCTATTGCTGGCTTCCACTTAATGGTGGTAGAGTTATCAGCTAGCAATCAAGTACTTATGCAATAGATATTGTGTTGGGAAAAACTTTTTTTGTTGTTTCTATTTAACAAATGTTTTCAAAATCAGTGTTTCTCTGGAAATTTATTTTACAGTCTCCTTGGAGATGAATGTCTATAGCATTAATTCATCGTTGATTTTAACCTCATGCAATTCATGTACATGGCTCTTGCTCATCCTCCATTATTTTATTTTGTTATTCAGAGCCCACTTTTGTGTGCATGAAGAACAACATTATTTCAAGCAACTGAAGAAGATATCATTGTAACCTGGGAAACAACTTTGATCCTTCAATTTCTGCACAATTAATTCTGGGCGGGTAGCTTAGGAATCCCAAGCAGGCATAGAAACCATGATGAGGTCTCCTGTGCAACCTCTCCAGATCTGAAACAGTCCCTGCAAATGCCGATTGCTTGCAAATGCGACTGTCTAGGTTACATACAAAATGAATATAATAAGTTTTTATTTCCCATGGTGATACACCAACAGCTACATTCAGCTTCTAATAGTCTGCAATTCAGTAATCATAGCTTGGTTCAGTTTAGTTTATTGAAGACATAAAAATACTTGGCAGCCAGAGGGTGGAATGTGTGGTTCAAGGGAACAAGATTCCAACAGGGACCACAGGACCTGTACATGGAACATGGGTATACTCAGCACTTAGCAACTATGATTTATTCATTTGGTGAAAAGTAGCATTCCATAAATATGATTTATGTCATTACTGAGGAGAGAATTCAATCTCTAATTTTATCGAAGGGTACCTCAGAATTTTGTTGCACACACCTCACCTTTTTAATAATATTTCTTTGGGCAGAAAATATTTCAGTGTCTGACTTTTCTCAGGAGAAAACTCTTCATTTTCATCCTTTAGAGAGAAAAGAAAGAAAACAATCAAGTTGTTTTTCTAACTGTCTTGAGAGCTTAGGCATTACAGATGTCTGCTGTGAAACTGAAGGATTTCTTGAATTCGGCTCAAATATCTTAAACAGAGCTATTTGGGTATATTTTTTAATAAAAACAATACGTCTTCTAAAGGTGAAAATTTAAAACTTCAAACTGGAAAATATTCATTAAACATAAGATCCCATTATTAGGCATTAGCAAGTTTAGATAATGTTGATAATAAAATCCACCATGTTTTTATTTATCTTCCACATTGATGGAACTTGCTCAGTATTTGGACTGAAAAGACCTGGGCACAATTAGCACTGTATCCCAACTCAACTGTGCAACACACTTGACTGTATGAGCTTTGGGAATCTGTTGGCTTCCCTAAGCTTTGGTTTTTCCATTTACCAAATAAATGAGTTTGTCAACCATCTGCTTTACCTGCTACCTCGCAGATGTGTTGTAAGTATACCTGAATATCAAATAGAAGAATAAATGTAGAAATGGTAAGTCAACCTTACAGAATTTTGTGAGCTTTTATTATTTCTTAAAAAGTACGCCAGTGACACCATGAAGATATATTCTTTCAGGCGTTCCTACATTGGTAACAGTGGCATCACACAATTCCACATACTCTGCCAGCCTCTTTATTGCTTGTGATACAGGTTGTAACTAGTGATGAACCAAGAATTAAGGTAGTCTATTATCATATCCACGGGAAACAGTCTGGGAATGACACAAAGAATCCTGGTTTAAGATGGATATCTTTCAGTGTGAGATCTTGGGTAACTCATTGAATTTTTTAAACCTCAGTTATCTCATGTGTAAAATATATGAATAAAACCCTTTGACACTATGCCACCAGACTGCCTCATCAAAAGAAGCAATGGAAACTCTTTGGAGACCTAAAGCCTACAAATGAAAATTGTTATCATTTATCTTATATTTGGACATGGTAACCTTTAGCACTGATAAATGCCATTATGTAAAATACAATTATTTCCTCATAAAAGCTTAATGCTATACTGGTGGAGGAGATGATCCTTTCTGTTTGTTTTCTGTGAGAAATAGCTTTCAATATAATTGCAGTAAATAAAATCTGTAATATCTTTATAAATCTTTATTTAATAAGAACCATGACTATTTCATATAGTGACCTTTTCTTTTGAAAATGATGAGTCTCCTTTGTGAATAAAGACTTTAGGAGTTTACAAACAGATAACTGAATCATCACTATTAAGAAAGCTCAAAGTGTTTTAATAATAATATGAGTGTTTAAGAAACTCCACATATGAAAACCCGTATTTGCAAAACAGATTATTTGGAGAAAGAGGTGGTGGGATAATGACTTTATATAATTATTCATTGCCTCTTAATAGCTTTCAAATATTTTCAGCAACAGGTATATTATCTGATGAAATATGAAATAAGTACATTGATATAATGTAGAATTAAAACAAAGGGTTACAGGAAAAACTTAGGGACAAGAAGTTACTTTTTTTTGGTTTTTACTTTAGTAAGATAAAAGGCTTTTACATAGTGTGAAATCATTTAAATATACTTCAATATATAGAAAACTTAAATATTGAACTAACAGATTTTTTTTCTTATTTTTTATGGTGGTAAAACGTATATAACATAAAGTTTACAATTTTAGCCATTTTAAGTGTATAGTTCAGTGGCATTAAGTACATTTACATTGTTATGTAACCATCACTATTCTCCAACTCTAGCCGTTTTTCATCATCTCCAGCTAAAACTCTGCACTCATATGAGAGTTATATTTTGAATAATTTTTGTCACCTTGATCTATTTTACACTACCATATAATTTATCTTTGGTATTCAAGTATATTTATTATTTTAAAATAGCAGTGGCTTATATTTTAGCAGTATTTTAAATAGAGGCTTATTCTAAATATGATTAATTAGGTAAGTTGAATTTATATGCTCACAAATTATGCCCTGTTAATATATTTTTGTTATAAGCTCATTTATAATTTTATTTCTGACCATTTATTTCATACCAGAATCTTGCCATAACAATAATATTTTTTGGTTCTGCATTAAGAAGTTTTATCCTACATTTCTTTATTTCAATGATTTTATCTATATTATATGAAGTAATGTGGGAGAAATTCTACCCCAGATGCATTGTGTCCACATTTTTGAAAACACATGTAGTAAATAAAGTGAGATGGATATCTATAAAATCTGATAATTAATTTCAATTTTATAATACTGATATTTTGCTCTGTCTCCTACTTTGTTAAGGGGATTATACATTGGTACAGTTTCTATAGAGGGTAATTAATCAGATCTCTCAAAAGTTTAAAAAGTACATTCTTTGACTTTGCAACTACATCTGTAAGAATTTATCCTATATTTATACCCAGATGAATTCACCAAGGGATATATAGCTACAGTTTATGAAAAACTCTTGAAACACATTATTAAGAAGGCATACAACCCAATAAATGTGGGAAAATGTATAAAAAGACTCTCCCAAAAGTGTACAAATAGCCAAAAGCCCATACAAATATGTTATCAGGGAAATGTAAATTAAAACCACAATGAGGTATACTACAGACTCACTAACAATGGCTAATTATAAAAAGGACAATTCTAAATGTTCACGAGGATGCAAAGCAACTGGAACTCACATATTGATAGTAGGACTAAGAAATAGTATAGTTACTTTGGAAAACAGTTTGGCAGTGTGATAAAGCTCAATAAACACATATCAAGTGAAACATATGTTCATACAAGGACTTGTTTACACATGTTCATGTCAATTTTGTTCAAAATTGCCTCTAAATGGGAAGATCCAAAATGTCTGTCAACTGGAGACTATATGAATTGTGGTATATCCACATATTGAAATACTACTCAGCAACGAAAAGGAGTGAGCAACAAATACATACAACAACAAGGGTGAATCTCAAACACATTATGTTTTAAGAGTACATACTGTATGATTCCCTTTATATAAAAGTCTAGAAGAGGAAAAATCCATGTATTTTGACATAAAACAGATCAGTGGTTAAGTAGGTTGACCACAAATAGTTACCAGGAAAGTTTTTAAGGTGATGGAAATTTTTGGACCAGGCACAGCGGCTTACATCTTAATCCCAGCACACTGGGAGGCCAACGTGAGAGGATCATTTGAGCCCAGCAGTTCAAGTCCAGCCTGAGAAACAGAAAATCTTTGTCTCTACAAAAAATAAGAAATTTAGCCATGCATGGTGGTACACACCTGTGGTCTCAGTTACTCAGGAGGCTGAGGTGAAAGGATCACTTGGGCCCAGGAGATCAAGGATGCAGTCAGCTGTGATTGTGCCACTGCACTTCAGCCTAAATAACAGGGTGAGACACTGTCTCAAAAAAAAAAAAAAAGAGGGGAAAGAAACATAATTTTCTATATGTTAATTGGTGTGGTGGTTACATGGGTGCACATATTCTTAAAAACTCAACAACTCGTGTACCTAAAATAGCTATATTTCATCATATGTAATTATATCTTGACAAACTTGATTTAAAATAATGAGAGCAGTGGATCATAACCCATTGAATTAAATAGAAAACCATGACCTTCCTACTGATACAAATGAATTCATTAACAGTTTGGTGAAGAAGAGGAATCATACATAGTTTCAAAGCACTTCCTCACAAAATGCCTCTTCTATGGAAAGTGGAAAAGGCTTACTTTTACAATGGAAAAGCTGAGGAGACATCATTTTAATCAAATGATCAAAATGAACATCATAAGTAATGAGATATGTCAAAATCAAGTGCCACCTGATAGAATGCAATAAGGAAAACATCACTTCTGTGATACTCCTGAAATAAATGTACAGTCATACACTGAATAATGGTGCTTCAGTCAGTAACAAACCATATATACAATGGTGGTCCCATATGATCATAATGGAGCTGAAAAATTCCTATTGTCTGATGACATCACAGCCATCATAACTTTGTAGTGCAACACATTATTGACATGTTTGTGGTGATGTTGATTTAAACAAACCTACTGTGCTGCCAATTGTATCAAAGGCCAGCACATACAATTATATACAGTAATGATATTTAATAATGATAATAAACAATTGTTTCTGGTTTATGTATGTACCATATTTTTATTGTTATTTTTTAGTGTACTCCTTCTACCTATTAAAAAAAAATCTTAAATGTAAAACAGCATTGGGCAGGTCTTTCAGGAGGGATTCCAGAAGAAGGCATTGTTATCCTAGGAGATCACAGCTCCATATGTGTAATTGCCCCTGAAAACTTTCTGGTGGGACAAGGTGTGGAGGCAGAAAATAGTGATATTAATGATCCTGACCCACGCAACGCTAAGCTAACAGACTAATGTGTATGTTTGGTCTTAGTTTCAACAACAACAAAAAATTTTAAATAAAAAACACAAATTTTTAAATAATTTCAATTTTTATTATAAATTAAAGAGTAAACATGAATGTTTATTAAATAGGTAAATTGCATGATGCGAAAGCTTGGATCCAAATGATTTCATCATCCAGAAAGTAAGCATAGGACCCAACAACAGATGGTTCTTCATCCTATACTCCTGTCCCTCCCTCCATCATCCAGTGGTCCCCAGTGTCTACTGTTGCCATCTTTACATTCATGTGTATTCAATGTTTAACTCCTACTTATAAGTGTGAACATCCAGTATTTGGGTTTGCTGTTTTTATGTTAGTTTGCTTAGGATAACGGCCTCCAACTCCATCCATGTTACTGCAAGGGACAAGATTTCATTCTTTTTATGGCTGTGTAGTATTCCATGGTGTATATGTACCACATTTTCTTTATCCAATCTACCTTTGATGGGTACCTGACCTGATTTCATTTCTTTGCTATAGTGAATAGTGATGCAATGAACATATAGGTGCATGTGTCTTTTTTATAGAATGAATTATTTTTCTTTAGACATATAACCAAGAATTATATGGGATTACTGGGTCAAATGGAAATCCCATTTCAAGTTATTTGAGAACTCAAACTGCTTTCCACAGTGGCTGAACTAGTTTACATTTGCACCAACAGTGTACACGCATTTCTTTTTTTCCTCAGCTTCACCAGCATCTGTTTTTCTGACTTTTTAGTTATTGCCATTCTGACTGGTGTGAGATGATATCTCATTATGGTTTTGATTTGTATTTCTCTAATGGTTAGTGATGCTGAGCATCTTTTAATGTTTGTTGGACAGTTGTATGCCTTCTTTTGATAAGTGTCTGTTCATGTCCTTTGACCATTTTTTAATTGGATGTTTTGGTTTTTGCTTGTTGATTTGCTTCAGTCCTTGTTGATTCTGGATATTGGAACTTTTTGTCAGATGCATAGTTTGCAAATATTTTTTCCAATTCTGTAGGCTGTTTATTCCATTGGTAATTTCTTTTGCTGTGCAGAAGATCTGTAGTTTACTTAAGTCCAACTTATCAATTTTTATTTTATTGTAATTGCCTTTGGGACTTAGCAATGAATTCTTTGCCAAAGCCTATGGTGAGGTTATTTCCTAAATGTTTTTCTAGGATTTTAAAAGTTTGAGGTATCTCATTTAAACCTTTAATCCATCTCCAGTTAATTTTTGTATCTAGTGAGATGTAAGGTTTTATGCTTCTGCATATGGCTAACCAGATATGCCAGCATCATTTATTGACTAGGAAGTCCTTTTCCTATTGCTTATTTTTGTTAATTTTGTTGAAGATGGTTGTAGGTGTGCCAGTTTATTCCTAGGTTCTCTATTCTGTTCTACTGGTCTATGTGTTTCTTTTTTTACTAGTATCATTGTTTTGACACCTATAGCCTTATAATTTGAAGTCAAGTGATATGATGCCTCTGACTTTGTTCTTTTTGCTTAGGATTGCTTTGGCTATCCAGGCTCTTTCTTGGTTCCAAATGAATTTTGCTAATTTTGTGAAAAATAACATTGGTATTTTGATAAGGATAGCATGGAATCTGTAAATTGCTTTGGGTAGTATGGCCATTTTAACTATATTGATTTTTCCAATCCATGAGCAGGCAGTATTTTCTGTTTATTTGTGTCATCTCTGATTTCTTTTTCAGCAGTGTGTTTAGGTTTTTTGTTTGTTTCCTTTTGTAGAGATCTTTCACCTCCTTGGTTAAATAAATTCCTATAAGCTTCATTTTCATTGTGGCTAGTATAAATGAGATTGTGTTCTTGATTTGGTTCTCAGCTAGAATGACATTGGTATATAAAAATGCTACTGCTCGGCCAGGTGTGGTGGTTCATGCCTGTAATCAAAGCACTTTGGGAGGCCGAGGCAGACAATCACCTGAAATTGGGAGTTCAAGACCAGCCTGACCAATATGGAAAAACCCCTTTCAACTAAAAATACAAAATTAGCCAGGTATGGTTGCCCATGCCTGTAATCCCAGCTACTCTGGAGGCTGAGGTAGGAGAATCACTTGAACCTTGGAGGTAGAAGTTGTGGTGAGCTGAGATTGCACCATTGCACTCCAGCCTGGGCAACAACGGCAAAACTCCTCTCAAAAAAAAAAAATGCTACTGATTTTTGTACATTAATTTTGTATCCTGAAACTTTACTGAAGTCATTTCTCAGTTCCAGGAGCCTTTTGGCAGGGTCTTTAGGGTTAGCCTAAGTATGGAATAATATCATCAGTGAAGAGTCATAATTTGACTTTTCCTTTTTCTATTTGGATGTCTTTTATTTCTTTCTCTTGCCTTATTGCTCTGGCTAGGATTTCCAGTGCTATATTAAATAGGTGAGAGTGGTGAGAGTGGGCACACTTGTCTTGTTCCAGTTCTCAAAGGAAATGGTTCCAGCTTTTGCCCACTTACTATAATGTTGGCTATGGGTTTGTCATGGATGGCTCTTATTTTAAGGTATCTTCCTTCTATGCCTAATCTGCTGAAAGTCATCATAAAGACATGTTGGATTTTATAGAAGGCTTTGTCTGTGTCTATTAAGATGATCCTATGATTTTTGGTTTTGATTCTGTTTATGTGGTGAAATACGTTTATTGATTTGCATGTGTTAAGTCAACCTTGCATTTTGGAAGTAAAGCCTGCTTAATCTTGGTGAATTAACATTTTGATATGCTGCTGGATTCAGCTTACTCATATTTTGTTGAGGATTTTTGCATCTATATTCTTCAGAGATAATTGACCTGAAGTTTTCTTTTTTAATGTGTCTCTGCCATATTTTGGTATTAGGCTGATGTTGGCTTCACAGAATGAGTTAGGGAGGAGTACTTCCTCCTCAAAATTTGGAACAGTGTCAGTAGGATTGGTATCAGTTCTTTGTAAATCTAGTAGAATTCAGTTGTGAGTTTATCTAATCCAGGGCTCTTTTTGTTTGGTAGGTTTATTACTGATTCAATTTCCAAACTTGTTTTTAGTCTGTTCAAGGTTTCAATTTCTTCCTGTTTCAATCTTGGGAGGTTATGTATGTGTCCAAGAATTTCTCCTTTCCTCTAGATTTTCTAATTTCTGTTCATAGAGCTTTTCATAATAGTCTCTGAGGATCTTTTGTATTTCCATAGGATTGGTCATAATGTCATCTTTACCATTTCTGATTGTGGTTGTTTGGATTTTCTCTTTTTTCTTTGTTAATTTATCAAACAGTCTATCGATATTGTTTATTCTTTTGAAGAACCAACTATCAATTTTATTGATCTTTTGTATGGATTTTGGGTCCTCAGTTTCTTTCAGTTCTTCTCTAATTTTTGTTATTTGTTTTCTTCTACTAGCTTTGCAGTTGCATTGTTCTATTTTTTTTTTTCCTAGTTCCTCTAGTTGCATTGTTGGGTTATTAATTTAAAAGATTTCTGACTATTCAATGTGGGCATTTTAGTGCTATAAACTTCCTTCTTGACACTGCTTTAGCTGCATTTCAAAGGTTTTGGTAAGTTCTGCCTGTATTTTTATTAACTTCAAAGATTTTTTTTTTATTTCTGCCTTAATTTCATTGTTCATCCAAGAGTTGTTCAGAAGCAAGTTGTCAAACTCCCATGTTTCTGTGTACTTTTGAAAGATCTAAAATGTATAAAAATAGAAAAAACTTACAGGAAAAGATATAAAGAAAGAAAATATTTTTATACAGTTCCACAATGTGCTTGTGTTTTAAGCTCTTATAAGTCAAATCGTTAAAACATTTAAAAGTTTCTAAAGTAAAAATTTTATGGTAAGTGAAGATTAATTTATTATTGATGAACAAATATTTTAAAAATAAATTTAGTATACTGCTTATAAAGTTTACAGTAATATATAGTTATGTCCTAGGCTTCAGATTTACTCACCACTCACTCACTGACCATCCAGAGCAACTTTTACCCCTATAATCTCCATTCATGGTACATGCCCTGTACAGGTATACCATTTTTTATCTTTTATACTACATTTTCCTGCATATTTTCTATGTTTAGATACACAAATACTCACCATTGTGTTACAATTGCCTACAGATTTTGTGCAGTAATATCCTATACAAGTTTCTAGTCTAGGAGCCATAGACCTTATCATTCAGCCTAGGAGTTTCTTAGGCTATACCATCTAGATTTGTGTAAGTACACTCAGATGTTCTTACAATCATGAAATCACTGAACGTAGCATTGCCCTGAATACATCCCCTCAGTAAGCAATGCTTGACTATATTATCAGTATACAATTATGAGAAAATATGAGGCAAGCCAAAATTAAGTGATGACTTTTTGCTATAAAGGATATCATTGGGATAATAGGTGAAACTTGAATGGTTTCTGAGGATTAAATGTTACTTTGAGATCAATGTTAACTTTTTAGATTTTGGCAGTTGTATGAGATTGTGAGGAAGGAGGTTCTTATTTGTAATAAGTTTACACTGTTTTGGAGCCAATGTGGCACCAAGTTGACAACCTACTCTCAATCAGTTGAAGAAAAAATGTTCTTTGTATTGTTCTGATCACTTTTCTATAAATTTAAGATTGTTTCAAAGAAATAAAAAAAAATAAAGAATAAAAGAAAAAACTTCCTTATTACTTTTAATATTATGAAAAAATGTGATGTTTTGCATTAAATGATTAAATATGCCTTTATTTTCATTTCTTTAAATTATTTTCTCTCACAGAATATGAAACAAATACTTTTTTTCCTTTCCTCATAAAGAACCTACATTTTGTTTTGCTTTTGGTTATATTTTTTGTTTCAGGTCCCAAATAGTTTTTGTGAGGCTTTTCTGAACTTTATTTGTCAGAATTATACATGGTAACAATTTCAGTTATGTATGTAAGCTTACCAATATGTTCTTTTACATGTCCAAAGACCTGGAAAATCATAAATAATTTTCAAGTTTTGTGAAAAATGATGTTATTCACTTCAAATCAGTAAAACTACAGAAATAGCTAGTAATAGCAATTACTAGCTATTTCTAGTACTTGAGTAGTAATACTCAAGTATTACAACACACAATATTTGCTAGTCAAAAGCTTGAGTATTACAAGACAATTTACTATGTTAGTTCTTTAATTTAGCACCTAAAATATCTAAGAATTTAAGTTTTTGAAGTATGCTTAAGAAGAAAAAAAAGCCAAGAAGATATAGGTATGAGTGTATGTATGTATGATTTTTCTAATTTTCCAAGTAATATGAACTCCATAATCCATATGTAGTAATTATTATTTTTGCAAGATACTTTTTTTTTTCTTTTTCTTTTTAAACTCTGGGGTACATGTGTAGATTGTGGAGGATAGTTACATAGGTATAGGCATGCCATGGTGGTTTGCTGCATCCATCCCCCTGTCACCTACATTAGGTATTGATTAATGTTATCCCTCCCCAATTCTCCCACCTCCTGCTAATCCTCCCCTAGCCCCGCCTTACCATCCAGCAGGCCCCAGTGTGTGATGTTCTCCCCCTGTGTCCATGTGTTCTTATTGTTCAACACCCACTTATGAATGAGACCATGGGGTGTCTGGTTTTCTGGTCTTGTGTCAGATTGCTGAGGATGATGGTTTCCAGATTCATCCATGTCCCTGCAAAGGACATGAACTCATCAGTTTTTATGGCTGCATAGTATTCCACGGTGTATATGTGCCACATTTTCCTTGTCCAGTCTAACACTGATGGGCATCTGGGTTGGTTAAAGGTCTTTGCTATTGTAAACAGTGTTACAATACACATACATGTGCATGTGTCTTTATAATAAAATGATTTATAATCCTTTGAGTATATACCCAGTAATGGGATTGCTGGGTTCAAATGGTATTTCTATTTCTAGATCCTTGAGGAACTGCCACATTGTCTTCTGCAATAGTTGAACTAATTGACACTCCCACCAACAGTGTAAAAGCATTCATGTTTCCCCAATCCTCTCCAGCATCTATTGTCTCCAGATTTTTTAACTGGTGTGAAATGGTCTCTTAATGAGGTTTTGATTTGCATTTCTCTAATGACCAGTGATGATGAACATTTTTATTATTATTTTTTATTGTACTTTAGGTTCTGGAGTACATATGTAGATCATGCAGGATGGTTGCATAGGTTCACACATGGCAAGGTGGTTTGCTGCCTGCCTCCCCCCATCAGCTATATATGGTATTTCTCCTCATGTTATCCCTCCCCACCTCCCCACCCACCATCCTTTTCCCATTCTGTTCGTTGCCGATTCACTCTGATGATTGTTTCTTTTGCTGTGCAGAAGCTCTGGAGTTTAATTAGGTCCCATTTGTCTATTTTGACTTTTGTTGCCAATGCTTTTGGTGTTTTGGTCATGAAGTCCTTGCCTATGCCTATGTCCTGAATGGTTTTGCCTAGGTTTTCTTTTAGGGTTTTTATGGTGTTAGGTCTAAAGTTTAAGTCTTTAATCCATCTGGAGTTAATTTTAGTGTAAGGTGTCAGGAAGGGGTCCAGTTTCTGCTTTCTGCCCATGGCTAGCCAGTTATCCCAACATCATTTATTAAACAGGGACTCCTTTCCCCATTGCTTGTTTTTGTTAGGTTTGTCAAAGATCAGATGGTTGTAGGTGTGTGGTGTTGCCTCCAAGACCTCTGTTCTGTTCCATTGGTCTATATCTCTGTTTTGGTATTAGTACCGTGCTGTTTTGATTACTATAGCCTTGTAGTATAGTTTGAAGTCAGGTAGTGTGATGCCTCCAGCTTTGTTTTTTTGGCTTAGGATTCTCTTAGCTATACAGGCTCTCTTTTGGTTCCATATGAAGTTTAAGGTGGTTTTTTCCAGTTCTGTGAAGAGGGTCATAGGTATTTTGATGGGGATAGCATTGAATCTATAAATTATGTTGGGCAGTATGACCATTTTCACAATACTGATTCTTCCTAATCATGAGAATAAAATGTTTTTCCATCTGTTTGTGTCCTCTTATTTTCTTGAGCAGTGGTTTGTAGTTCTCCTTAAAGAGGTCCTTTACATCCTTTGTTAGTTGTATTTCTAGGTATTTTATTCTCTTTGTAGCAATTGTGAATGGGAATTCACTCTTGATTTGGCTCTCTGTTTGTCTGTTATTGGTGTATAGAAATGCTTGTGATTTCTGCACATTGATTTTGTATCCAGAGACTTTGCTCAATTTGCTTATCAGCTTAAGGAGATTTTGGGCTGAGACCATGGGGTCTTCTAATATACAATCGTGTCATCAGCAAATAGAAACAACTAGACTTCTGCCTTTCCTAACTTAATACCCTTTATTTCTTTTTCTTGCCTGATTGCTCTGGCTAGAACTTCCAATACTATATTGAGTAGGAGTGGTGAGAGAGAGCATCCTTGTCTAGTGCCAGATTTCAAAGGGAGTGCTTCCAATCTTTGCCCATTTACTGTGATATTGACTGTGGGTTTGTCATAAATAGCTCTTATTATTTTGAGATACATTCCACCAATACCTAGTTTATTGAGAGGTTTTAGCATAAATGGCTGTTGAATTTTGTTGAAGGCCTTCTCTGCATCTATTGAGATAATCATGTGGTTTTTGCCTTTGGTTCTGTGACGGATTACGTTTATAGCCTTGTGTATGTTGAACCAGCCTTGCATCCCTGGGATGAAGCCTACTTGGTTGTGATGGATAAGCTTTTTGATGTGCTGCTGCAATCAATTTGCCAGTATTTTATTGAAGTTTTTTGCATCTATGTTCATCATGAAGATTGGCCTGAAGTTTTCTTTTTTTGTTGAATCTCTGCCTGGTTTTGGTATCAGGATGATGTTGGTCTCATAAAATTGGGTAGGATTCCCTCTTTTTGTATGGTTTGAAATCGTTTCAGAAGGAATGGTACCAGCTCCTCTTGGTATGTCTGGTAGAATGTGGCTGTGAACTTGTCTGGACCTGGACTTTTTTTGGTGGGTAGGCTCACCAAAATTGCTGTCTCAACTTCAGCCCTTGTTATTGGTCTATTCGGGGTT
Organism: Plecturocebus donacophilus; assembly: GCA_004027715.1. NCBI lineage: Eukaryota > Metazoa > Chordata > Mammalia > Primates > Pitheciidae > Plecturocebus > Plecturocebus donacophilus. The sequence continues at coordinate 24,146 of PVKP010017064.1, forward strand.
TCAACTTCTTCCTGGTTTAGTCTTGGGAGGGTGCAAGTGTCCAGAAATTTATCCATTTCTTCCAGGTTTACTGGTTTATGTGCATAGAGTTGTTTGTAGTAATCTCTGATACTAGTTTGTATTTCTGTAGGATCAGTGGTGATATCCCATTTATCGTTTTTTTATTGCATCTATTTGATTCTTCTCTCTTTTCTTTTTTATTAATCTGGCTAGTGGTCTATTTTGTTGATATTTTCAAAAAAAAATCTCTTGGATTTGTTGATTTTTTGAAGGGTTTTTTGTATCCCTATCTCCTTTAGTTCTGTTTTGATCTTAGTTATTTCTTGTCTTCTGCTAGCTTTTGAGGTTTTTTTTATTGATCTTGCTCTTCTAGCTCTTTCAATTTTGATGATAGGGTGTTTATTTTAGATCTTTCCTTGCTTCTCATGTGGGCATTCATTGCTATAAATTTTCCTCTAGACACTGCTTTAAATGTATCCCAGAGATTCTGCTCATTGTGTCCTCATTCTCCTTGTTTGACATTCAGGAGCCAGTTGTTCAGTCTCCATGAAGTTGTGCAGTTTTGAGTTTGTTTCTTAATCCTGGCTTCTAATTTGATTGCACTGTGGTCTGAGAGACTGGTTATGATTTCTGTTCTTTTGCATTTGCTAAGGAGTGATTTATTTCCAATTATGTGGTCAATTTTAGAGTAAGTGTGATGTGGTGCTGAGAAGAATGTACATTCTGTGTATTTGGGGTGGAAAGTTCTGTAGATGTCTATTAGGTCTGCTTGTTCCAGATCTGCATTCAAGCCCTGGATATACTTGTTGGTCTTCTGTCTTGTTGACCTGTCTAATATTGACAGTGGAGAGTACATCTCCCACTATTTTTGTGCAGGAGTCTAAGTCTCTTTGTAGATCATTAAGAACTTGCTTTATGTATCTGGGTGCTCCTGTATTGAGTGCATATATATTTAGGATAGTTAGCTCTTCTTCTTGCATTGATCCTTTTACCATTATGTAATGCCCTTCTTTGTCTCTTTTGATCTTTTCTGATTTAAAGTCCATTTTATCAGAGATTAGGATTGTAACCCCTGCTTTTGTTGCTCTCCATTTGCTTGGTAAATCTTCCATCTCTTTATTTTGAGTTGATGTGTGTCTTTGCATGTGAGATGGGTCTCCTGAATACAGCACATCAATGGGTCTTGACTTTTTATCCAATTTGCCAGTCTGTGTCTTTTGATTGGAGCATTTAGCCCATTACATTTAAGGTTAATATTGTTATGTGTGAATTTTATCCTGCCATTTTTATGCTAGCTGGTTGTTTTGTCCATTAGTTGATGCAGTTTCTTCATTGTGTCGATGCTGTTTTCCATTTGGTACATTTTTGGAGTGACTGATACTGGTTGTTCCTTTCTATGTTTAGTGCTTCCTTCAGGAGCTCTTGTAAGGCAGGTCTGGTGGTGATGAAATCTCTCAGTAATTGCTTGTCCATAAAGGATTTTATTTCTCCTTCACTTATAAAGCTTAGTTTGGCTGGTTATGAAACTCTGGGTTGAAACTTCTTTTCTTTAAGGATGGTGAATATTGGCCCCCACTCTCTTCTGGCTTGTAGGGTTTCTGTTGAGAGATCCACTGTGAGTCTGATGGGCTTCCCTTTGTGGGTGATCCAACCTTTCTCTCTGGCTGCCCTTAGCATTTTTTCCTTCATTTCAACCCTGATGAATCTGACAATCACGTGCCTTGGGGTTGCTCTTCTTGATGAGTATCTTTATGGTATTCTTTGTATTTCCTATATTTGAATGTTGGCCTGCCTTGCTAGGTTGGGGAAGTTCTCCTGCATAATATCCTGAAGAGTGTTTTCCAGCTTAGATTCATTCTCCCAATCCTCTTCAGGTACAATGATCAAGCCTAGATTTGGTCTTTTCACATAATCCCATATTTCTTGGAGTGTTTGCTCATTTCTTTTCACTCTTTTTTTCTCTAATCTTGCCTTCTCTTTTTATTTCATTCAGTTGATCTTCAATCTCTGATATCCTTTCTTCTGCTTGATCAATTCAACTATTGAAACTTGTGTATGCTTCATGAAGTTCTCATGCTGTGTTTTTCAGCTCCATCAAGGCGTTTATGTTCTTCTCTAGGCTGGTTACTCTAGTTAGCATTTTGTCTAACCTTTTTTGAAGGTTCTTAGTTTCTTTGCATTGGGTTAGAACATGATCTTTTAGCTCAGAGAAGTTTGTTATTACCCATCTTCTGAAGCCTGCTTCTGTCACTTCATCAAATTCATTCTCCGACCTGTATTGTTCCCTTGCTGGTGAGGCATTGTAATTTCTTGGGAGATGAGAAGCATTATGGACTTTAATGATTTCATCCTTTTTGCACTGGTTTCTTCCCATTTTTGTGGATTTATCTATCTTTGATCTTTGAAGTTGGTGGGTTTGGGTGGGATCTCTGAGTGGACATCCTTTCTGTTAATGTTGGGGTTATTTCTCCTGTATGAGGCTTTTTTTTTTTTTTTTTACACAGGGGCCAGTGTGCCGCCTAAGACAGTCTGTCCTTTGCCTGCCTGTGGAGGCGTTGCTGGGCTGCCTTGGTCTCAGCCAGGTTTATTATTTTCCTGGTTTCTGCTTATACCAGTGAGATTAGCCTCACCTTCCCAGTGGCAGGCGTCTTTCCCTCTGCCAAGTCTGCTCATCCTGGATGGAGCTCAGTCTGATGTGTTAACTGTCAAACTCTCCTGTAAGAGGGCTTCTGCTTGCTGGATTTTGTCGGGGTGGGACCTGGCTGGCCATTTCATCTGACTTCCGGCTTTCAACTCTCCCTCCTTCTGTGGGATAAGCAGTTCCTTCTTGCAAGCCTTCTCAGTGTTCAAGTCTCTGCCCTGGTCTGCGCTGACAAATCACAGCACCGGGCTGGCCAAGGCTGTCGCCCAGGTCTGGAACTCAGGGTGGTTCTCAGCCAGGCAGTATCTTCTTGGAGTGTGGGCTGCTGAAGTCACAGAATGAAGCACACTGTCTAAATTGGAGTACCATACCAAGGAGGTGAAGCCCCCCCGATCCTCCATGCCAGATACACTTCCTGGGTGAGGCAGAGCCCTGCCTTGCCTCAGCTCACCCTCTTTGGGCTACTTTCACTGCCTTTTTTGGGTTAATCCCTCTGTTCAACCAGTCCCTTTGAAATGAACCCAGTACCTCACTCGGAGACACAGATATCACTCTGGTTCTGTGTCTCATTCACTGGGAGCTGCACTCCAGAGAAGCTCCCTTTTGGCCATCTTGGCAGAAGTTTTTTTTTTTTTTTTTTTTTTTTTTACAAAGTCTTGTTCTGTTGCCAGGCTGGAGTGCAGTGGCACAGTCTTGGCTCACCACAACCTCTGCTTCCCAGATTCAAGCGATTCTCTTGCCTCAGCCTCCCAAGTAGCGGGGACTATAGGCTTATGCCACTAACCCAGCTGATTTTTGTATTTTTAGTATTAAGCCCATGAGATGTATTAGCCATGAGATGGGCTTTCACCATGTTGGCCAAGATGGTCTCAATCTCTTGACCTTGTGATCCACCTGCCTTGGACTCCCAAAGTGCTGGGATTACAGGTGTGAGTCACTGTGCCCACCGAGTGTTTTTGATTTCTTGCATTTGATTTTTTTCCTTAGAGTTTTTCATTACATTACCTACATGTTCTTGAATGTTGCCCACTTTTTCCATAAGAACTCTTAGCATATTAATTGTATTTGTTTTAAGTTCCCTGTCTGATAATTTCAATATATCTTCCATCTATGTGTCTGGTTCTGGCACTTCCTCTATCTCTGAAAACTGTGGTCTTTGTCTTTTATTATGCCTTCTAATATTTTATTGAAAGCTGGGCATAATATACTGGTTGGATAGGCTCTGGTAAAATTGAAGTCAATTAGGCTCTAGTGAAATAGTTTCCTTATTAAGAAATATAGAATTGTCTGGTCATATTTTAAAAGCTGGTAAACACCCAGCCAATTACTGGGCAAAAGTAACTGTAGTAAATGGGTATCTTAGTATAAAGTTTTAATTTTGTCTGGCTTTTAGGGGTTAGGTTGTGTTTACCATTACCTGCAGCTTTTGGTGTCAGAGGCTAAAGTTTCCTCTGGTGCTTATCATTTTGTCTCCCTTGCTGTCTTTGGGGTTCCCTGGTGACTTCTTAAATAAGGTCTAACATGCCATTCTTTAGTTATATTTTCCTGTTTTTACACAGGAGCCCTATTGATGTGGTAGTAAGATATAGGGAGATGGAAAGTATTCTATGTTCCTATGAGACTCGATCACTTTGGGGGTCACCACCTGAGACATTGATCACCACCTGCGGAGGTCTGTCCTGCAGACCCTGATTCAATGATGGATGAATGAATACACTCTCACACCTAGTACAGTGATTTTGAGTGGGCTAGGGATTGTCATCAACTTCTTTAAGAGGGCAATTGCAGCTAACCAATGACCATTCTCTGTACCTTCTCACATTTATTCAGTGTAGATTTAATAACAGAGTTTCCAATGAACACGCTTGTGGATAATTAACATAGTTAAAAGAGTGGTTTTACAAATAATAAAAGATCTTGTTCCGGGGTCCAAGTTAAACACTATTAATGGGTAATTCCCCTTTGATCTCCCCCTGAAAGGACCATCCAGCACAAAGCTAACAGGAGCAAACACATTAGAGACAAAGGGATGTGGGGTAGACTTAACTGGGGAAGCTTTATCGTCCCTATCTTTTACCCTATGACTTAAAATTCTAACATAATGAACTGGCTGCCTTCAGCCCATTCCATTAAAACCTTTCAGCCTTCAAAAAAGTTTGAGACTGTAATCTTCTAACTTTCCTTAATATTTCCCTAATATTTTGCCAGCCACACCAAGTGAATCCCAACATTCCCATACTTCGGTCTCTGGCCTTTAGGGAATCTCTTCCCCTGGGCTATAACCTTCATAAGTGCTTCTCAGTTCCTACACCTCCTTCAGTGGGATGGGAAGAGGAGAGAGGCTAGAGCTGGGCATACTGCTTTCCCCAAGCAAAAAGCTAGAGCTGGCTAGAGCTGAATATTTTCCTTCCCCCAGGTTGGATAGTCTCTGGTAAAACTGAAGTCAATTAGGCTCTAGTGAAATAGTTTCCTTTGAGAACAGGTCTTATTAAGAATAATAGAATTATCTGGTCATGGTTCAGAATGGCTGATTTCCCCTTTCCTCTTCCAAAATCAAGTAGAGGTTTTTCCTCAATTTTCACTTTGAGATCCTGAGAGAATTCCTGGAGGTAAAACTCATAAAAGGATGGGCCCCCCCCCAGTACTGAGCTCACTGGATTTTTAACTCTGGTTTGTACACATAAACCCTCTAGCAGTTTTCCAAAATAATTGAGATTTTCTGACTCCAGTGGTGGTTTCTGCTCTTGGGTCTCTGCTCTGGTAAGTTGTGATTTTCCATATCTGCCTGTCTCTTTACTTATTGAGGCAGTGGTTTGCCCTATGATGTCAATTCTCTGATGGATATAAGAAATGGTTGATTTTCAGTTTGTTCTGCTTTTTTATTGTTGCGTGAATAGGAGTGATGCCTTCCAAGCCTCTTACATGCTAGACCGGAAACTGGAAATGGAGTTCCTCTATTCAAAAAATACATAATTATTCGTTATTGTAAAGTTCTCATTTGGCTTATCAATGGGTTGACTTCTATTGCCTATTTTTATTTTCATGATTGGTTTTATGTATTGCTTATTCACATATCAGTATTATTATAAACCAGACATTGTGAGTTATAAAGATTTTAGATGATTTTGATATTCATCAGAGAGATATCTCGCTTTCCTTTGCTAGGCATTGAGAATTAGGAATTGATCACTTCAAGCCCATCAGGGACTGAATTGGACTGAAGAGGGGTTACAGTTTTAGTAAGGTTCACTTTACATTTATCTCTTCAAGGGACCTCCCAGGCTCTTGATTAAGTGCTATTAAAAGTGTCTATGTCTGTATACTTGAATGACTTTAAATGACTAGGCTCTGCCCTGATTTTCCTAGGACAGAGCTCCAGACTCCAGTCCCATGCAACTTCAAAATATGACAAACGTCTTGAAGGGGAAACAGGCATGTAGATGAGGAGGGCCCTCTCACCAACACATTTGTATTTCCTCTGTACTGTTGAGACTGTGGGAGATTTACTGTGACCTTTAGAAGCTTTCTTCGAAACTCCTGGGCCTCCAACACAGCTTCTAAACTCAAAAAATGTTCTTTGGGAAAAATAGACAGTGCATTTGAGGCCCCTCAAGTTTGGAATTTATGTCTCCAGCTTCACATGGTCTCTAAAGTGCTTATGCTTTTCTTCCCTCTCCCACCCACATCCCCACCTCCCCGCTTTACTCTCCTCCCTTCACCTGCCCACAGAGACTTTTTGCCTGGGCTAAATCTGATCCTCAGCCCACTCTCAGAATCAATAAATGCCCCTAGGTGATTGTAAGCTCACATGATAAATACTTTTTCTCCTCTAGAATTTTAGTTTATTAGATTTTTCTAGTTGTCTTTGCAAGAGCATTAACAAGCTCTGACTTCTGACATTCAACTGGAAGTATCCAACCCTCGGCATTTTGTGGGATGTATTGACCAAGATAAAATGTGTTCTCATTAAACAATGCCACTTCTTGACCATTTCTGTTTTTAGGAATTGCAGTCTCTGAGTCATGGTGATTAGAAGTTCTAATGAGATAAATGAGAAAATGAAACTTCTACTAACATTTCATATAGTAGAGAGATTTATAGTATAGTATAGAGAGATTTATAGTATAGTAGAGAGACAGTGTTATAACTGGTACAGATTTTGTGTTTGTAAATAAGGAGACAGAAAATGAAGAAAATGAAAATGTTTTATTTTAAAGTGGTCAGAGTACTTTGTTTCTAATTTCAAAACATTAACTAGCAACTGATTGCATTTTTAAGCAAATTCCTCAGACCTAGTAGCTACTAGGAATACCTATTGCATTGGAAGAAACCTTTTTTAAAAACCCTTTAAAATGTAAAAACCATTCTTAACTTGAGGGCCATATAAAAAGAGGACAGTGTCAGTAATTTGCCCACCCTTGATCCAGACCATGTATTGCTCTACCTCTAAACCACAGTTGCTTCATTTGCTTAAGTCTTTTTGCATAATAAATCCCTTATTATAAGGAGGTGGTACTGTTACCAGGACAACCGGGAACTGGCCTCTACAATTTATTGTCAGCTGATTTCTCTGCTCCGTTGTTAATTCTCAACTCCATTTCTGGCTTACCTCAAATGGAGTCACATGAAAGTAAATATTTTGCAATATTCTTGTCCTTAATTGTTTGTTCCTCCAGAATGACATAGAGATTTGTAAATATTTACTGGAATTCAATGGCTTCATGCATTCTATTTCCACAAACAAATCCTGATACATTTCTCTACATCCATACAAAATATTTGTTTTCTGATCCATATTAGCCAACATCTTACACCCCAAATAATCAGTAACAAAAAGATCCATGAGTTGAGGTGAGAGTATTGCTTAAGATAGAGAAGTATCTGAACATTGTTATTTACTTTGAAAATGGATATGTCAAAAAAGATAAAATATACATTTATTGTCCCTGACAATTTACAAACTAAAACATACCATAATGCCACAATTTATCTGGGTTGTGGCTTATCTCCTCAGTTGAAACACTATTGCCAATTCTAAACATTGGAACACAGTATTTGGCTATTGGGAAAAGAAAATGATGTTCATACAGCTTAGATAAAAATTAGTCATTGAGGCACTAGAGACTATAAGCAGCATATGAATGCCTGAAACTTACAGAAGAATCAATACAGGCTATTAAACTCTCATTTCTTAGAATACTGTACACTTGCATGTTTAAACTGACATCTTGAAAAGTTTTGTAAAGAGCAATTCAAACTCACAGCGTGATAAATAATCTTTGGGCTTAATGAGACCTCAAGAACTAGACCAGCTTGAAGCATGTCATCTTACCTAGTTATTTAAGAAGCTAGATTTTCCTTTTCTAACATGATCTCAGAAAAAAGTAAATATGATCATTGTTCTAAGGCAAGCCATAAGCTCTGTTCTTGCATTACATTTTCAAAACTGTAGACACTCAGGGGGTGTCTGATTCATGCCTGGGACCATGTGAAGCACCCACCTCTATGAGGAGCTTTATTGACTCTATATTAAACACTTCAAGACATTTCTAGCAGTGTGGGATAGCATGCATATCTATTGTCTATCTTAGGTTTGGAATCATTTTTCTTCTTAAAAATAACACACTGAACCAATTAGCTTTCCTAAATCAAATTAACCTAATAGCATTCAAAAACTGACAAACATAATCTGCTTGTTTTAAGACTAAAGTGGATTAGTGAACAGAATCATATCTCTAGTCAGGTCCAAATCAAGTTATAAATTCTAACCAAATAGTGATTACTGGAATAAGTCATATTATTAGTATGCATAGTCATACTGATCTCAAATGTAAGAAACATAGGCCTTTTCAGCAGGGAGATATAAAAGTTTAGAGTTGAAGAATGCCTTTTCATGTCATGGTAAAGAGATTGTTTCCTTTGACGTACATGGCTCCCTCAAGCCTTAGACTACTTAGTTACATCCCTTGTAGTCACAGGAAGGAACAGCACTCCTCATTTTTCTATACCATCTTTTAGGCATGTTATTGTTTAAGACTTTCTTTTTATTGCCCACCTGCTGCTTGTTAGAATATGCACCAAAGCAAATGAGGTAAGAATTAAATCCATCAAACACTTTTCTTTAAAACAATATTTTTATTGAAATATGAAACAAATATTTTTATTACCTTTTTCATAGAAGTATTTTTTAAAGAATAGTGACAGACAGGAGGACCTATGAATTATGTATAAATTTTCTTTATATTTGAACTATTCACAAATGTAGAAAATTTAAAAATCAAATACATTTTTCACTTGCTAATATGAGTTATCTTTTTGTGAAACACTATCCTATAAAATCCATTGAAGGATGTGTCCATTTCTATTCTCTGCCAACCCTTTTGGTTACACCCATTTTACATAAAATTTATAATTAAATTAAGGTATCACTATTGTTAAGCAAATACTATTAGACATGAGACTGACCGGTCTTCAGAAATAGCTCACACTTGAGCCATGCCTCTCAGTACTCACACACCTGTGTAGTCTTCTTTCCTTGAATCTGAAATGGTCCTGTTACTTGTGTTTAACCAGAAGAACATGGTAGAAGTGATACTGCCTGACTTCTGAGATAAAATTATAAGATTCTTTGCACCTTTTCATCTGGGTCTCTTGGAATGAACACTATGGAAGAAGCCAGCAGATACCACACTGTGAGCAAATGCTCAAGCTAGCTAAGCAGTGGAGCCACATGGGGAAAATGGAGATACATGAACATTCTCTAGCTATTTCAATCAACCCAGCCAAGGAGAAGACATGTGAGTGTAGATGCTATTGTGGATGTCTAGGCCAGTGAAGCCTTTAGCAAGCTCCAGCCCCAGCAGCTATTTGAATTAAATGAGAAATCCCAGTGAGAACTACCATATTGGCCCAGTCAACACACAAAAGTATGAGAGATAATAATTATTAGCCTAAGCCACTGAATTTTGAGGGTGATTTGTTACACAGCAATCAACCAAAGCAAAGATAGTGGTTACTTGTTTTCAGGTTTCATTTTTAAGTATAACACTCCATGTCTTCTAAATAAATTTTGCACTTACAATTTTGTCAACTTACTGATAATCCTGCTGTTCTTGTTTTGTATCTACAATACTTAGATTAGAAAATCTAAATGGAGAAGAGAGAGAGAGAGAGAGAGAGAGAGAGAGAGAGTGTGTGTGTGTGTGTGTGTGTATGTATTTCACTCTATTATATAATGGGTTTGAGGAATAACTAGATTGGCTTTCTAAGAGAGGGGGCAATGCTTCTGAATATTTTAAGTAAAATTTTGATCTACAACAACTCTGCTATAAATTTGTAATATAGTATAATTTTGAGACTGTGCATGAGCTAAAAACATCTAAAGCTAATAAAGCCAGGCTTTTAAAGAGAAAAAGAATAACTACAGGTTGCCCATAAGAAGTTTACTTACATGACAAGAAGATTAGGAGGTCAAAGACAAACCACAGTGTTGTACAAATAATCAGTTTTGAGAACGAAGGTCCTCCCTATCATTTTAGATACGCTCTGACTTTTCATTGTAGTGTTTAGATGTTGATCTGTATTTACATGTCAAACAGTTAAAGTAGCTCTTTTGCCTGAAAGAAGGAACACCAAGATACATAAATTGAATAAAAGAAGTGGTCTTGAGCACTGCAAAAAAAATACGATGTTTCAAAAGCTACACAAAAAAGAAAAAGAGGGGAGAAGAAAACTGAAAAGAGACTCTAAGAAAAATATTTAACATGAAGATGGTTGGTAAAGGGGATATTGCTCTAGTACTAGTATTTCTTTAGGCAACTGATGTTTAATGTTGCCTCATGGGGGGCTCTTGTGGGGGGCTAAGGGAGAGACAGCAGGGGGAGGGGAGGGTGGGGACGGTGGGGAGGGATAACATGGGGAGAAATGCCAGATATAGTATGCACCTAAAGTAAAAAATTAAAAATTAAAAAAATAAATAAAATCTAGTTTACAAAAAAAAAAAAGGGGAAATTCCTGTGTGATAGTGAGTCAGATAGATGTGTATAGTGTGGATAGGGTTCTCTCCCTAAAATGTATAGAACTGAAAAGAGCCAAACATTTAGCGTTAACCTCATAAGCCTTACTTGATGTTCACGTGGGGGCTCACCAGGCAATATGCTCCAGCTATTGAATGGGGTGCATTAACTTGCTATATACTAAGAGTGGTCCCCTAGTAAGCTGAAAAAAGTTGTACTTATGCCATGTTTAATTTATATAATGTAGACATCATGAATAAATTTAATAACTACTCAATGTCAGTGTTTATATATAGCTAGTAGCCAATATTTTTTGGGATCTTCAAGAAGAAAGGTATCGGTCTTAGAAAAACTTAATGATACAGGAAAATATCAGTATTTTCACTTCAGAGTCATTCCTTTGGAAAACATGCTTAACACATAGTTTCCTTCCTTAAACTACATGTTAAGCATTGGGGTAGGCATTGATGAAATTTGGATGTTTGTCCCCTCCAAATCTCATTTTGAAATGCAATCTCCAATGTAATCCCCAGTGGACACAGGGCCTGGTAGGAGGTGTTTGTGTCCTGGGGGCAGATCTCTCATGAATGGCTTGGTGTTGTCCTTGGGATAGTGAGCGAGTTCTTGCAAGATCTGGTTAAGAGTTTGGCACTTCCTCCCTGTCTCTTGCTTCACTCTCACCATGTGACATGCTCTCAGTATGATTGGAAGCTTACTGAGGCCCTCACCAGGAGCAGATGCTGGAACCATGCTTACACAACCTGCAGAACTGTGGACCAATTAAACCTCTTTTTCAAAGATACCCAGCCTCAGATATTTCTTTATAGCAAGGCAAGAATGGGCTAACATGGGCATAGAGGGCATATAGCAGCTACATTTGTCTGAGGTGTATAGCAAAGGTGGTGCCAGAGAAGGTTAGCATTGAGCTTAGTTCTTTAGAATGACTAAGTTACCAGGACGGTAAAGGAATACGTGTGCAAAGTAAGGAATGGAGAAATACATTTTAAGTAGAGGGAGTTATTTAGAACAGGGCCCAAATGTCTTCCTTAGGTGTTGTCATATATTGTATCTGAACATTTAGTATTTATCATTTGATGATGTAAAATCAGTTTCTTACTGTTTGCTTCTTTCTCTACATTGCAAGCTTGGAGGGCAGAAATGATATGTCACTCATATTTGAGTCCTAATTCCTCATACAGTCTTTGGCATGAATAACAGGCACTGAATAATTACAATAAAAAAGAAAGTAAATAGCTATTGTAAAAATGGATAACATCTGTTGTAACAGTTTGATTTAGATATTTACAAAATTTTAGAGTTTCCTGTTAGATTGTAAGATTTTTTAGGGAAGGGATCTTGCATTCGTTTTATCCTTTAAATGGTGCCTGACTCATAGTTAGTACCCTATGGAAAGAAAATTATAGTCCTTTACATTTCTTTAATGAGCCAGAGCCTAATTTAAACCTATAAGTTTATATGAAATGCAGAAATTATTACAATAAATAATATTGAAGACAGCAGAATTCTGCATTACAAATATAAGGTTGCCATATTTCTGTGGTTCTGGTTGCCTGGAAACAAAAATGTGAAGTTGTATGCAGCTATAAGAGTTTGTACTCATAAGATATTCTGTGCAAAGTTCAGCCTGCCTCTCTGAGTTTGGAAAGCATCGATTCTGAAGAGCTTCAGACAACAATGCAGTCTTCATAGTTGCATGTGTGCAAAGTTTTGCTTGTTTCATGGTAGTACCAGCATATACAATTAGCTAAAGAAAATAATTCTTCATTTAAGGTATCCACAACAGACCAATAACAATATTGGTCAATAACAAATTTCTCAAATGCCAAATATCAAATTTCCCCTATTTTTCCCTTTCCCTGTTCTCCAATGTTTAAAGTTATTGTTTTAGTTTATTTTGTGTTGCTATAAAGGAATACCTAAGGCTTGGTAATTTGTAAATACAAATAGTTTATTTAGCTCATGGTTCAGCAGGCCATACAAGAAGCATGGCACTAGCATTTCCTTCTGTTGAGGGCCTCAGGCTGCTTGTACTCATGACAGAAGGTAAAAGCCAGTGTGTGGAGATATCATATGTTGTGAGAGGAAGCACAAATTTACTCTAAATTTACTGATATTTAACAAATACTTTCAGACTTTACATAATGACTGCTGTAGTTTGGATATTTGTTCCCTGTAATCTTCATGTTGAAATTTGGTCCTCAGTGTTGGAGGTCGGGCCCAATGGGAAGTATTTGGTCATGGAGATGGATTCCCTCAAGAATAAATGAATGCAGTCCCTCAGGGGTGAAGAAGTTCTCACTCTATTAGTTCCCACCAGAGCTGGCTGTTAAAAAGAGCCTAGCACCTCCCTCTTTCTCTCTTGCTTCCTCTCACAACATACGATATCTGCACACACTGGCTTTTACCTTCTGCCATGAGTACAAGCAGCCTGAGGCCCTCAACAGAAGGAAATGCTGGTGCCATGCTTCTGGTATGGCCTGCTGAACCATGAGCTAAATAAACTATTTGTATTTATAGATTACCCAGCCTTAGGGTAATTCCTTTATAGCAACACAAAACAGACTAAAACAATAACATTAAACATTGGAGAGTAGAGGAAAGGGAAAAATAGGGGAAATTTGATATTTGGCATTTGAGAAACCAGTATTGTCAAAATAACAAAATTATAATTTGAACCTCTTGACAAGTAACTAGTGGGTAAGTAGAGGCAGTGGCAATGCTGGATAGTGGGCTGTTTAATTTCCAATTGTAAGTACCCATATTTTCCCTGCTGTAGCTTTCAGTGGATAGACAGATATGCAACATGACATTGCAAATGTAATGGGCTAGGAGGAGTTGGCAGTCCTAAGCTATATCTGCCCTTTTCCTGGCCTCAGAAATTTATACAATAAGTAAGGATAATTTTGTCCCCATGGAAAGAAAGCCATTCTGCTGATTTGATCTTGTTTTCTGTAACTGCCACAGGAGGAGAGGGGGTATCGGGAGGAGCAAAGAAGATTAAAATTAGCTTTTGAAATGAGAGCAGGAAAACTGGAGGATCTGTTCTAGGGAAATCGAACATTTAGCCACTGTTTTGGACACAGCTAGGAGCAGCTTCACAGCAAGAGTTTATATGTTCTTCAAAAGCAGTTTATCACGTGTCAACTCATTTTAACATTCACAACAGTGCTTGAGGTAGTCAGGCTAGGTGGTATATCAAGTCAACAACTTGAGGCTCAGAGAGATTAAGTGACACTGTAACAGCCACCCAAAAGAGCTGGCTTATCAACCAGGTCTCTTGACATCAATGCTAGTGCTATTTCTGTTGCAACATCCTTTTTTACTTGTAGTGGTGGAGATCTTAATTATAATTCTTATGGACAAGTCTAGGGCTTATCAAATACTGCCTAGTGTGCCTTTTTGTGTATATTCCTACCATATCATAAGAACCTGGAGAATACTATTTTGTAGTGCCCAGAATTTACTGAGTGTTCAACAGAGATGTATTAATTGACTGATTAGGTACTAATACTATACAGTCATGGAGTTTGTAACATAGCAAACAAGGATTGTTAAAGAACCATACATTATGACATTATTGGTGAGCAAGGGTTAGTTTATTTTTTCATTCATTTAGATTCCTGGTACCAGAAACTACACTGAGTCCTTTGAATATTCAAACGAATTTAATTCTTACAACAATACTGTATTGTAGATAATACTATCTGCCTCTCAGATCAGGATGCTAATGTTCAGAGAACTGAAAATGCCCTAAGTCACATAGCTAGTTTTGGTATTTGTGTTTGATTGAGTCTTTTTTATTCCATAATCGTGTGTGTGTGTGTGTGTGTGTCTGTAAGTATAGAGAAATCCAAAGGATTGTGTATTGACCATAAAGATTCAATAAGTATTAACATCTAGTCTCTTTCTTCTTCAGAGCTTTTATTTTTAACATTAAAAAAATAAAGATCATTTGTTGGTAATATCCAGCATTAGTATATTTCTATGTCCACAATATTCAATGTTAGTATATTATTAAGCATTAATATATTGCTAAGTAATATACTATAGTTTTTTTATTTATACATTTAAAATAACAAACACTGACTTTTTAATATGATAGACTAGAATTTAATTCAGTTATATCAATCCTTTCTCTATCAATATCATTGTATCATCTTTTGTTTTCATAAATATTACTGTAACTCACTTTAAATTTTATATCAAGCCCCATTAAATAATGCACTTAAACCTCTGTTTGTTTCTTTGATTAGAACCATAATTCTTTAAGATAATGCTATTAGTATCTTTACTCTTCCTCTCATTTAATGTCTCCCTATACCAATAACCTCCCTATTCTGTCATTTTTACTTTTACCTTATGAAAATTTATAATATTTTCATCTATTGTGACTATAATTAAGCCTTTCACGCTCTGTATATAGGTTGATTCTAAAAGTTGGAATGGCAAGCCTTGTTTAAGTTATTATGATCTTACTACTATAGGACTATTTAATGAGATGCGATCATTTCCACCTACATTTCTATTATGGATACTACTCACTATTTCAGAGATATCCAAAGCAAAGTACTCTTTGCATCATGTTCAAATGATTTATCTCTTTTCATACCCAACCCATGATTAAAACCATGGTATAACATTTATTTACTTCATATGCTGACAATGTATTTCTTAAATGTTATTTGGTTTTCTATAATTTCTGGTTATATGATTTTTACTATTATTGGTAATATAAACTTAATCACAATATTTTTCCAATTCATATTTATTCTCTCAATTGCCTGTAGCCCATGCTGTTCTATTTGACTCTTGTTAACTTTTGTTTCCTGAAATTCGACTAGCCTTGATTTTTTTTCCCTTCCATTTTTATAATTTTTATCCCGTTCTTGATATTTCTAGTCTCTCTCTCACAATAACTATTATTTTATGTTGTTCTCTTTATTTCCTAGAAGTTTTCCTTGCAGAGTTTTGCATCTTTCTGCTCCAATATTGACTGGTTGCTTTCTAGATCTGCTATGCAGTTACATTCCTGGCATTTCCATTCACTCTTCTCCTGGGCGTTCAGCCACTGTTTCCTGAATCTCATGACTTCCTCTTTCTTATATTCTGTCTTATTTTTTAGAATACACTCTCAAGTAGCTTCCTAGGAAAGTCAGTGTGGGAGGTAAATTTTCTAAATCCTTGTATGCTGAAAATGTATGCAAGTTGTCTCTCTCCCAGTATATTGGTTGTTTTGCTAAGTATGTTTTTCTAGGTTAAAAATCATTTCCCTCAGAGCATTGTTGTCTTCAAGCATTGCATGTTGCTTATGGGAAATCTGACACCAATTTGATTGTATGTCTTTTAAAAAACATTTTATAAAATATGTTTCTCTCCAGAAATCTTAAGAATACTTAATGTAAGAAAATTTCACAATTATATATCTAAGTACATTTAATTTTTCAGTACTTGATCAGCCTCTAAATTGGTTGCCTTGTTTAATTCCAGAAGATTTTCTTCACTTTCCTAAACTCCTTTCTATCATTTCTTTTTTTAAAAAATCTATTAATTTGATGTTAGAACTCCTGTTTTATACATTTTATTTTCTCCCTTCTCATATTTCTGTCTTTGTTTTTTTATGATAGGTTCTGGAAGCTTTTATTAATTTTTATATTCCAATTCTAGATTTCATTTTCATAATCGTAAATTCTGCCTTCTGTTCCTTATTTGTGACATTCTTTTCTTACTTGAGGTATGAAACATCTTAAAAATCAAAGTGGATCTAATTAGAATTGTAATGCAACTTTTTTTTTAACCTTTCCTGATAAATACTTTTTTCTTGGATTAGTTTCTCTATTTTAGATTTTCTCATTCAGGCTTTCCTCAAAAGGCTCTAATGTGTTGTTGTCTATTCAAACTTAAATGTGAAGAAATAAGATAGATGGCTAACTCTATCCTCTGGGCCAACAGCAGGATTTGTTTTAGCTTCAAAGGGCAAGAAGTTGTTATGCCAGAGTTCCCCAACATGCCAAAATGCAAGACTTTCTTCCAGATACCAGCATCCAAATAAATTTGCCTGGTTCTCTCTAGACAGTTTATTCAATTTTAGTTTTAAAAAGAACTGTGCTTTTTTGGAAACTAGATGTAAATGTCTGGCTGGAGATCGTCCTGAATGTAGAAACAAGAGGGGCTTGAAGAGCCTAAGTGAGCAATGTAGAAATCTTTGGTAAATATTCATCTCGTTAATCCTGTGTATCACATCTTCTTTCCATCCATCACCACCATTTCCCTCTTAGATTCTAGAGTTTCTCTTATGTTCTTCTCGGCACTCATGCCTTTTCACAATTCAGCCTTCTCTGCATGTATTTGTCCCTTTATCATCTACCAGAAATCTGTTGACATTTTTTGTCCATGTTCTTCATCCTATTTTAGTTGTTATAATTGAAAAACTAAAATTTCTTAGGTTTAATGGGGATTTAGGAGAAAAAGATACAGACACATATGTTTTATCCACTGTGTTAATTCCCTATGGCTGGAAAATATTGGTAGTTTAGAACAACAAACATTTTTTTTCCCACAAATTTAGAGGACAGATATTTGAAGTAAGGATCATTGAGCTGAAATGAAGGCATCAACAGGTTCATTCTCTCTGAAGAGGATTAAGGTGAGAATTTATGTCCTGATTTTTTCCAGTGTTTAGAACTGCATTTCTTGTATTCTTTACCCCATGGCCCCTTCCTCCAACTTCAAAGACAGTTATAAAACATCTTCTCTTTTGACTCCACTTCCCTCTGCTTCTTTCACCCATTTCTATTCTATGTTGTCTCTCTCTCTCTGCCTCTCCTTATAAGGATTCCTGTGATTGCATTAGACCCCACCTGGATAATCCAGGATAACCTTCCCATTTTGAGATCCTGAATTTAATTACACCTGCTTAGTGTTTTTATTTGCCATGTAATGTACCGTTTACAAATTCTGGTGATTAAAAGCTATCTTTTGTAGGGCCATTATTCAGCATACCACATCGACCATTTTGAATGCCATATAAATTGCCTTTTTAAAGCTCTTAAGAGAGCAGGGAGAGAGAAAATAAATGTACTAAGGGATTTCTCCAGTATACATTTACTGAGGAATATTTAGACTTTTAAAGCTGGGCTTGTATTTTTGATGTCAAAAATGATTTGATTTCCCATTGACCACTGGCAAAAGAATCCCTTCTGTTGACATTTGCCTCTATGAAATCTTCCTAGAAAACGAGGTAATAACTGATTTTCAGTAAAGCACTGATGATTGCATATTATGAACTATTTCTCCTATATACCCGTTGCCTGTCCTATACACTTTGTTCTCTATGTTATTTTGTGATACCACCTACATAATTCAGGGTCTATAAGCTAAAATTGACCACATTTTCTCCATATCCCCCCACCACAACTTTTTAATATGCTCTGATGATCAATTTTTTCTCTAATAAAAAAAAAATAGCTATTATTAAAGAGCTCATTTTAGTTTCTACTTGACATTTACTATTTGATTTTTTAAAATTATTTTAGTATCTTTATTAAATTTCTCATTCTGGCCACTTACTGTTTTTTTCATTTCATTAAATTATTTATTTTATTAAACTTTGCTGAACTTCATTAAAATAGTTATTTTGAATTACTGGTTAGTCATTTTATACACATCCATTTCTTTAGGGTCAGTCACTGGCACCTTACTTTGTACACTGGTGATGTCTTGTTTCCCTGATTGTTCTTTATCCTTGTTATTGTACACTGATGTCTGGTCATTTGAAGAAGTGGGTACAGAACTGGGTTATTCCAGTTTTCATGGACTGGCTTTGTCTTGGAAGGCCTTGCAGAAGGCATAGTACTAGTATATGCTGGAAGCCTGGGGCAGATATAGCTGTCCTAGTATTGCCAGAAGCCTGTGGCCTGCTATGACACATGTGTGCTAAACCAGATGATAAGCCTAAGGCAGCTGTGGTTTGTATAATACTGAGGTGCCTATAGCCAGAGGCCACTTAGAGCTGTCCAGAGCCTAAAGCTGCTGACATTGGTCTGGTGTTGGTGCAGTCCTGAGATTGAGTTCACCATACAAGCTTGAAGCCTGGGGCTGTATGATTCCAGCTTGTGCCTGGGTGAGTCTAGGGGCTCAGTCTGTGATACTGGCCTAGTATATGAGGCCTGGGGGAGTTTGCCCAGTGCTGGATTTTACTCTGGTGGGCCCAATGTGGGTCCAAGGCACAATCCTGAGCTCACTTCCCTTTCTTTCCCCCAAGCAGATGGTATCTCTCTCCACACTGTACTGCCTGGGACTGGGGAAAAGGTGATGTGGGTAATGTAAAATTGTCCTTTCTACCCTATTCAATGCCTCTTTTTTCTTAGCTCTTATGAAGGTATTTTCATCTGTGGACAATTGTTTAAACTGATATTTCTCTGTGTGTGGAGACAATTGCTGGAAAGTCCTATTCTGCTATCTTGTTCCATTTAACTTTAAATTTACTATCAAAAATGACCTTTATAGACTCTATGTGATCATTATTTATTATCTCCAATTTACAGATTGGGAACCAGACTCTGGGATGAGAAGTGACTTCTTCAAAGCCATGTAGTTAATGAATGGAAGAACCATATTTTAAACTAAGTCTAAATAGTACCAGAATTCAGTCTTTTAATTACACGCCACTATCGGAACTGTTTGTGAGCTAAAAATGCTACAGATTTGAATCTTTAGCAAAATCTGCTTATTTGTGGCTGCATTTAAATAATGTGACTCTAAACACAGATGACAGCAGCAAAATTTAAAATATGAAATGTATAAAAAAAAAGCCAAAGAGATTGTATAAGCTCTTGAAAAGACAGCTTCAGCAACCCCTTCCATGTATTAGGTAATTTATAAAATGCCTGTGTTTGGAAAAATTCATTCTTCCTTCTTTGTTTGTTGCAAGCAACTCTCTTCTGTCATAAAGACTCCCTTGCTTTGGCAAAATAACTTAGAGCAAAAATTTAAAAGTGTATTTAAAAACATGTTAATTCTGCTGTAGGAAGTAAAATTTTAGAAGTTCGACAGTTGGGCATCCAGATTTGAAGAAGAAAAAAATAGTAGGCATGCCAAAATTTCATTTGGAAATAGAAAACACAATCCAAAATTAGGAAAGGGTGACAATCAATTCAGAAAACTACTTATGAGCTGATACATAATTACATGCTTTGAATTCCATTTTGAGTATGTAATATTTTACAGGGTGCTAAGATCTGAAAAGATACAATGGTCTAAATAGTCTCCACCCTTCCTGCCAAAAAATATTTGGAACTAGAACAGATTTAGCAAATATTTCCAGAGAAAATACTTCTGATACAACTGAGAAATTAATGTGCTGGTGATTCAAATTAACAAAACTACCAAAATTTTCAATATACCTTAGTCTAAAACAAAAGGAAAACAAGTTATCTATTCATATCCTAGTTAAAGTTTGACATTTTACATTTATGTTTTGCTTCTCCTAGAAATATCCACCAGCTTTATTTTAGCATATCCAGATCCTTCTCATCTTCTAATTCAACTAATGCTAAATACATGGCTTATTTATGTCACGCATTACATTTCTAGTACCTCATCTTTTATATTCCAAAGAAACCTCTGACATATTATCATTTACCTTTTCAGATGAGGAGACCAAGAGTCAGAGAAATGAAGATTTCCCTAAAATCATACCACTGGGAAGTAGTAGAAGCCAGATTTAAAACAACATCTTCTGATTTACAGGGTAATTTAAGATTTGATTTCTTAGCTACCTCAGCATACAATGATTTTCATTACTAAATGTATAACATATTTGTGTTATATTCTATATGATTAAATACTTTTTATTAAAGTTATCTTCTCAAATAGAACATAAAATTTTTAAGACTAGAGGCCTTGTATCACACTTTTACCATATCTTCCACACTGCCCTGTACAATGATAGACATATAGTTGGAGCTCAGCCAATCAATTATCAGATCCTATTCAAATGGTGAGTCAATTCAAATGGTAAGTCCAGGGAATCAATGAAAATAATGACATGATCAGCCAGCAATTAGTGGAGGCTAACCACTGAGTGTGACACTGAAAGAAATCTGTAGCTTACTAGAAGTATCAGAGAAAGAGATAGTAAAAAAAAAAAAAAAAAAAAATGCCTTTCTAAAAGAACTTTCATCCTAAGATGTATATGTGTATTCGCAAGATTCCCTCCTGAGCTGACATCAGGGAATGCATGCTGTGGGGGAAACGAAACTCACTAAAGTACTCCAACTAAGTAACTAAACACATAAACAAGCAAACAAAATAACTACAACCCATACCCCCAATAAAGCAAAAATAGATATTTAGAGTCCAATATTACATAAAATGACCAGTTTTCAACAAAAAATTATGAGATGTGCATAGAAGTAAAAGCTGTGAATTGTAGAGAAATTTTAAAAAGGCAACAGAACCTGCCTTTGAGAGGATCTACATGTTAGACTTGGCAGACAAATTTCAAAACAACTATCATAAATATGTTCGAGGAACTAAAGGAAATCATACCTTAAGAAGAAAAGGAAGGTATGATAACAATGTTTCATTATATAAAGAATGTCAATAAAGAGAAAGAAATTATTTTTTAAAAAACTGAAAATTCTGAAGTTGAAAACTACAATAAACAAAGTTAAGAATTTAATAGAGGGGCTCAGTGGTATGTTTGATCTGGCAAAAGAATCTGTGATGTGAAGATTATTAGAGAATATGAAATATGAAGAATATGAAAAAAAGCAAAATGAATAGAAATGAACAGAGTTTCAAAGAAATGTCAGACAATGTTTCATGCAACAACATAGATGTAGTAGGACTATAGGAAGGAGAGGAGAGGAAGAAAAGGGTACAAAAATATTCAAAGACATAATGGAGATATGATGGCTGGTAACTTTCTACATTTGGAGAATATATATATATATATATATATAATGAATCTACACATCCAAGGATCAGGAAACTTCAAGTAGGATAAATGCAAAAAATAGTCACACCCAGAAAATCATGCCCAAAATGCTAAAAGACAATAGCAAAGAGAAAATTCTAAGAACAGCAAGAGAAAAACAACCCATCACTTCAAGTAAAGTGTAATAAATCTAACAGCTGACTTCTTATTAGAAACAATGGAGGACAGAAGCAGTGGAAAGTCAAATTAAAAGTAAAGTAATAAATTGAAAGAAAAAAAACCTGTCAAGAAATAATCATATATCCAGTAAAACTAACTTTAAAAAATGAAGGTGAAATAAAAACATCTTCAAGTAAATAAAAATGGAGAGAACCTGTTGTAAACAGATCTGCCTTGCAACAAACATTAAAGTTCTGAATGAAAGTGAACTCAGACAGTAGTTCAAATCTACATGATAATATAGAATGCCAGTAAAGGTACTTATTTATGTAATTATTTTTAAAAAGCAAATTTGCAAATTTCTTCTGTTTTCTTAACTTATTTAAAAGCAATCATGAATAATATGTATATAATTGTATTATTAGGGCTGCAACATAGAAATGTTATATATTAGAAAATATCAGAAATTAGGTGAATTAGAGCAAAACAGTATTGGAATAATTAAATGATACCAATAGTACCTGGAATTCACTGGAACAAATGAAAATGAAAATTGATAAATAAGAAGGTTAATATAACCAGGTATACATATATAATTGCTCTTCTGTCTTTTCCCATCTTCTTTAAAAAACACAACAAGCCCATTCAAAAGTGGGCAAAGGATATGAACAGACGCTTTACAAAAGAAGACATACATGAGGCCAATAAACATATGAAAAAATGCTCATCATCACTGGTCATTAGAGAAATGCAAATCAAAACTACAAAACTACATTGAGATACCATCTTACACCAGTTAGAATGGCGATCATTAAAAAATCTAGAGACAACAGATGCTGGAGAGGATGTGGAGAAATAGGAACACTTTTACACTGTTGGTGGGAGTGTAAACTAGTTCAACCATTGTGGAAGACAGTGTGGCGATTCCTCAAGGACCTGGAAATAGACATTCCATTCGACCCA
>PVKP010017065.1:0-46884 GCA_004027715.1 Plecturocebus donacophilus
GCCTTCTCGTTTTATTTCATTGAGTTGATCTTCGACCTCTGATATCCTTTCTTCTGCTTGGTCAATTCGGCTGTTGAAACTTGTGCATGCTTCGTGAAGTTCTCGTGTTGTGTTTTTCAGCTCCATCAATTCACTTATATTCTTCTCTAAGTTGTCCATTCTCGTTAACGTTTCGTTAAATCTTCTTTCAAGGTTCTTAGTTTCTTTGCATTGGGTTAGAACATGTTCTTTTAGCTCACAGAAGTTTCTTATTATCCACCTTCTGAAGCCCGATTCTGTGAGTTCATCACACTCATCCTCCATCAAGCCTTGTTCTCTTGCTGAAGGGGAGCTGCGATCCCCTGTAGGAGGAGGGACATTCTGATTTCGGGTGTTCTCAGCCTTTTTGCACTAGTTTCTTCCCATTTTTGTGGATTTATCCACCTGTCGTCTTTGTAATTGCCGACTTTCAGATTGGGTCTCTGAGTGGACGTCCGGCTTGTTGGTGATGAAGTTTTTTCTGTTCCTTAGTTTTCCTTCGGGGGGCGCTCCTTCCCCACAGAGCTGAGCCTTCCCGGGTTCAGCTGTGCTCGCTCTCTCCTCAGCGCTTCCAATTGCTGTTCTCCTTGTGGAGATGGGACCAGCGGAGCCTTTGGGCACCCAGTCCCATACACTCCGCACCGAGAAGCGCCACGCCAGCCAAAAGAGTCGCACTGGCGACCTGGGTGGCTCCTTCGCCGGGAATCTCCCAGTCTGTGGGCATCAAAAATTCATCTGCAATTACAGCAACCACTGGCTCTCTGCAGTTTCACTGGGAGCTACAATCCTGAGCTGCTGCTACGTGGCCATCTTGGATCTCTCTCAGAAATTGCATTTATTAAGATAAAAACTTACAAAAAAAGACACACCAAGTCCAGGAAATTGATGTTTTACTATTTCATTCTATCAGTTATTCAGGGAAAAAAATAATATTTACCTTACACAAGTCCTTTCAAAATAAAGCATGATAGAAATGTTTTATGCAATATTATGCAATAATATACCTAAATATAAAAGTTTAAATTTGTCTTTTCAGATACCAAATGATAATATATCAATGGCATTTGGTAAACAGATTTCTGAGAGATGATCCAAAAAGCTTGAATCAGTTATTAATTAGAGTTTATTCTAATTAAAACTTCTGCTCATCAAAATATACCATTTTAAAAGTCAAAATGTAACCCTTACACTTGGAGAAAGCATTAACATACATGTATCTGACAGAATATGGAAAAAAAGTTCTACAAATTAATAATAAAAATACAATCCAATGTTTTAAATGGGTAAAAAATTTAAATAGATAACTGACAAAATAATATCCAAATTACCAATAAGAACATTAAAAGGTTCTCAAACTTCATTGACAGGAAAACCCAGATTAAACTATAGTATGATACTACTTCACACTACCTATTATAGCTAAAATCAAAAAGGTCCACAACACCGAATATTGGTAAGAATAGAGAGTAAGTGGAGACTGATTCATTGCAAATAAGAATGCAAAATAGTGAAAGCACTTTGAAAAACTGTTTGGCACTTTCATATAAAATTAAATATGCATCAACTCCATAGGCAAGGCATTTATCTTATGTTGCCAAAACTTGAAAACTCTCAAATGTTTAACAATAGGAATATGAATAAACAAATGAAATACTAGGAATATAAATGAATTTCAAATCCAATATATTGATCAGAAAATCCAGACACAAAGGAGTAGATACTATATAATTTCATTTATACAGCACAAAAGCAGGCAAAACTTAAGTACAGTAAGAGAAAACAGAATAGTGGTTTTCTATGGAGCACTAGGAAATTTTCCAGGATGGAAATGCTCTCCCTACACTGAAATGCTTGCTATGCAAGCATATATATTTGTCAGACTCTACATATTGTACATTTATTGTTGTCTTGTACAGAGATTTCACTTTAATAAGAAGAAAATTATCTTCCTGCACGAAGCCTCCTTTAGTTGATTCTACCCAACTCTAAATGGACAACGTGAAATTATTAGTGACTAGTTCAATTTGCAGCTCTGCTAGAACTTCAAATTATGCTTTTGTGTGGTTATATGTTTTCTCATGTATGAAATTACATAACTGGAGCACATGGCTTTATGGCATAACTTGCAGATATAATATTTTATATGTCTATACTTATTTTGATTCAAAAATTGAATAACCAAGGCTATTTTCTTATTAAAAAATTGAATTGAAGTTTCCTACAGTGTCGGGGTCAATCACATATATTTTTAAATATCCATAATAAGGTTTTTCTAAGAGAATCAGTGATGAAGTTTGATTACAGTAGACTGTGCATTTCCATCTGCCTTTTACACAGCATCAAGATCTGTTGACAAGAGAAATAAGAAGGAGAAAAAGAACTATATCCATAAGAATGACAAACCCAAAGTGGTGTCTGTCACTCATAAGAAAGGTCTGCACTGGAGGAAACAAGTGTGAGAACAAGTCAGGAATAGAAAACCAGGTTTTAAATCAGATACAGTGTAACAGCTACCATTGTAATGAGAGATATTTTTCCATGATCTTTGTTGATTTCAGGGAATATTTAGAAATATTCCAAAATTATATTTTTAACACTGGTATCAAGTCCTGCAGGTTTCCAAGGCATACTTGATCAAAGTGTGTATCTCTGTAAATGTTTGCCTGCACAAAACAATTCAGCATAACGTTAATTCTATGAGATTCAGTGTGATCCTAAATTGTAATTTGGTGTCAGTTTAATTTCAATTACTGCATTCAGGACAGCATAAATAATCCTATTTACACATTTAATTCAAGTGTACATAATACGCTGTAGAAAAAAATAAAATTTGATAGAGGAAATAAATTCTTATGTTTAAACACAAAATTGAATAGGATTCTCATACTTTGAAAGCTGAGGTTTTTTTTGCCTCTACATATATCCTGCTGGCTTTTTAGTACGAAAAGGCAATCTATCTGCATACCTCCTGTATTTTTGTAGGACTCCATTAACTGTATGCCTAGAATCTTACAAGGATAACGTTTTGATATAGAACACTTAAAGAAGGAAATGGAGGATTTTTGCTTTATTTTAACTTGGAGACTATTCCTAAGATATTGGTATGCCCTTTCTAAATAAGTTCTAATTAGAGTTCTTCTTTAGCACTTTGGATGTTCTCATAATTAGTAGGGTCTGCCTTCAACCAACCATTGAAGAAAGTATGAAAGCTCTTTAATGTTCCCAGCCTCCCAATTCTGTTGTCTCCTTGTGATTCCTTTCCTTTTTCCAAATGAACTACTTTCTCCTTTTCAGGAATTCAAGATTTTTCTACTACTTCCTGGTACTAAAATAAAACCAGTAAAATTTTCAGTAAAATACAAAGGGATAAAGCATGCACCACCCAAGAAGATGTATCAAACAATCCTCTGCCTCATTACCCTGCCATATACTTATCCCTAGCACATGTATGTTTATTACATGCTTCTCACACTGGTACATTGTTTTATCTTTCAATTGTTAGTGCCAGCGTATGGAAAGGAAATTAACTTTTGAATATTGTCTATGTGCAGAAAATGTGCTATATTCATGTATTTATTTTAACAGTTTATCTGTAGACTTTAACTATGTATGCATTCATACTGTCTGAATAATGAGTTTTATTTCTTCCTCTTGAATCTTTATAACAACAGTTTTTCCTTGCCTTATTGTACCACCCTCAATCTTCTAGTAAAGTGTTGAGTACAAGCACTGATTGACATGCGTGTTTCATTCCTATTCTCATGAAAAATCTTCCCTTCACCTTTACATGGATCCCCTTTATCATATTAGGTATAGAGAAGTCTATGATATCACAAGATTAGCCATGATAACTTTCAATAAGAGTCACTTTTAATATGAATCATACCATCTCTAGCTTAGGAAAGAGGCTATCTACCTAATTTTTCAAACATTAAAGTTCTGAAAACTGTAAATCATCTTTTTCTATATCTTTTATTATAGTCCAATATATCTGAGACATCAATTTTATTTCTAAATGAATTCCATTCAAAGTTCTTGGCTAAAAGTATTGGGAGAGACTTGCCTTGATTTGTCAGTCCATCATAGGATGGAAAATCACTTATTTTTCTGTTAAAAGGTAGCTGAGCTCTTCTCCAGAGTTGCGTATCATTAAACAGGTCTAATGACACTTTGTAAATCAGCCAAATACCATGAACTGACAATAAAATTATCTTAATATGAAATAGCTTATGCTTTACTAAGGAAATAATACAACTAAGGAAATGGCATATAAGAAAATAATAATGCATAGCCTTATTCTCTTGAAAAAATGGTGTAATGATAGGTTCATTTCCCCAACTTTTATGTCCTACCATAGACAGTGTCCTATCAGCTTTCTTGTTTCTCATTACGGGATATGAATGAAAGGAACCAAGTGATCTGTGTACTTTGTTCACTTCAGTGACCAGAGTAATTCAGAGTGGCTCCAAAAGACCATCATAAAGATTTAATATATTCTTTCTTTACAATTTTTATTTAAAGCTATAGCATGGAAATTTGGCCTATAATAGTCGTGAAAAAAATAATTACTCTCTCCAGGGCTCTATGTCAGTTTTCCATCTAAATATGGATTTTTATTAATGTTCATTATAATTTCACATAAGCATGAAGAAACTAACATTTTATTGCAAATTTCAAGGGAGAGAAAGTAAAAGATAGTATCTTCTTCCAAATGACCTAAGAGGTACTATGAGGAAAAAGTCATTTTCTAAAACTATGCACTTATACTCCAGCTTCCAAATTCATGACCTAAGCAGCACAGGTACTCAATAAAGGCTGAATAATAATGATGATGTTTCATGTCAAAGAAAAAGTACTGAATTAAAGTTACATACATAAAAGAGAGAGAGACAGAGAGAGAGAGAGAGAGAGAGAGTGTGTGTGTGTGTTTGTGTGTGTGTGCATGTGGCTTGTATAAGAATATTTTATCAGATGTAGGCTCTAAATAGATAAGATCTTGTCTAAGAGAAAAAGCTCATATTTTTAGTTATTTTATTCACAATACAGATCCCTTGAAAAAAAATCTCTATCAAAATAATCTACCATGATGGAATACATTCACAGTGAGAGCAGACTGTCGGGTTAAAAAAAACACAGTACAAACAAACATTTTCACGAATAGGTTGAATCTAAGGAATATGTTTAGTTTCTGAATGAAAATGGCTTATTTAGCAAATGCTTGTCGGCAAGTGCCCAGTCAAATCATAAGTAATGGCGTTAGAAATAAAACTAATTTTTTGAACCCAAGTTCAAATTAAATGCATTAAATTACTCAGCCTTTCCAAAAATCCTGACTTCTTGAAAACACAATGAGATCAATTTACTTAAATAAAGAAAGAAGATAACTTACTCATTTATAGTCACTAAGTTGAATCCACTTCTCCCAGGCCACTCCTAATTTTAAGGGTAAAAGTCAATAGCATTTTCAGGGACTTTTATACTCACAGTGATAATAAAAGAATGAACCTGGAGCACAATGGCTATCTGTACTGCTGCTGTTATAGACAGTGCAGTCAAATTCTTTTAACTCTCACCCTATTGTTAATAGGTCAAGTCCCAGTTTACTTGGAATTTAACAATGCCACCATCACTTTACCCCAGTTCTCTTAACTATCCATCACTCTCTTAACTATCACTTCTACCCTCAGCCCCACCACCCAACTTATTGTTTCTCATAGATTCACAGAAAGCAAAATTGGTGTTCTCAACTAGCTGTTGGTCAACACCTAAACAGGAGCTTTGTAATTTCACCAAAAGGATGCTTTCTTTAATATCATTATTTCCATCAGTTATAAAGAAAGAAGAGTCAGAAACGAAAACAACAGAACAATGGACAACTTCATTTTTGGACACCAACATGTGATTTTCATCCATTTCCATGTGTCTCAAGATTTTAAAAAAATCCAACTATAAAAAGCACAAAAGCCAATCTTCTCCAAGCCCATACGGAAACAGTCAGCAAGCCAAAGCTGACTATCAGCTTCAATTTGCCAAACCCTGCTCCAAAGAAGATTGGAGATAAGTGATGAATCAGAAAATCCATGTGAAAGACTACCACAGAAGTCCATATTAAAAGATAATCGTGGCTTGAACTCATGTTTTGCTATAGGGATAAAGACAAGTAAATGAAATTTAGATATATTTCAGATAAGACGTGGTTATAACTATAAATATGTGCTTTTTTCTGGTGAAGATTCACATTTAGAAATAAGATAAAATCCCTTAGAATACTAAAGATTTTAAGTATTTAGTTTTATTTTGTTTGATAACTCTGGGCTTGAAATTAGGGCCATGTTTTGTTTTGTTTTGTTTTCCTATTTTAAAATGTATTTGAGAGACAATTGACATATTTATAAGACAAATAAAACATAGTAAATATATAAACATAGTTTAAAATCTTTCCATGAGTTTCACAACCTAAATTTATAAATAGGATCAAACATTAATTAAATGCCCACTCAAAGTCCCCTTTTTGCACAAAAAATATTATTCAGAGCTACTTTGATTTTTACAATTTAATCTTCAATCTGTTAAAGTTTTTTAAATCTAGGTAGCTTTTAATCCAATTTACAGATATCATTAGTCTTTATAAATATAACAAATGTTAGGGACATCTTTCCTGTTACGAACTCTATAAACATACAGAGTTAGGATTAATATTAGAGAGAGTAGGCTGGGTTGGGGAAGGTCTCACAAGGGAAATGTCATTTGGGTTTGGAAGGCTCAGAGGTATTTGCCTGTCAGAGAAGGACAAGGGAAGGCCTTAGAATTAGAGAAAATAGACTAAGAAAATGTGATGAGTTATAAGAACATGCCACAATGGGGAATTTTCTAGTCCTGCAAGGGAAAGAACTATAAAAGAATGAGATGTGAAAGAGAATATTGAACTTGATTATAGAGTGCTTTCCTTAAAGCCATGCCAAGAAATGTATATAATTCTCTTAGTTTAAGTCAAATTTAAAGTGTGGAGATACACTAAACACAAATAAAGAAAGAAAAACTCTTCCTCCCCTGTCTACTTTGGTAAGCTAAAAATTCATAAAGCTCATAGTCTGCCTGAAGGCAATAATAAAATAGAACAAAAACACCAGTAAGGCCTTATTATAGCCATTCTAGCAGTTAGAACCTTATTTCATGGAATGAAAATGCAGCATTAAAGCTTCACCAGGACAATTTATAATGCTGCTGTTTTTAATTCCATTTAATGCTTTTCTGACTATTTCAAAAAATGAACTAGCTGACCGATTCGTGATACCAGTTGTCATAATTTGTAATATCAACACATTGGTTCTGCATGAAACATCCCCCCACCCAAACTGAGCAGAGGGATTAATACTCAGGAGTCATGGAAAATATGAGAGATGTGAACCAGTGCATTGCATTTAGCTGTGCACTTTTTCCACAGTGTCTCGATATTGACCAAGAAAATCTCACCTGATAGTCCTCTCACCCTTACAGCAGGTTCACAATAGTTGAATATACAGAAGCCTATGCTTATACATTTGGCCCCAGAGATTCTGCTAAAAATTACACACCCTGTTGCTCAAAGAACAGCAACTAAACATCAAAGACAAAAAGATAACTTTGAACTTACAGATACCTGTGCTATGGATAGAGAATTCTGACCATGCCATAACTGCTCAAAGAGCATATAAATCACTCTCAAAATAATAAAAATTTATGTATGTAGATAATGGCAATGCTGACTGTAAAATTAAGTAATCCTAGCAATGAAGAAGAACAGAATATAGGATATAGGAGAGTATCATGTGTCCTAAACATAGAAATAAGTTCAGGGCAGCATATGCAATCTAAGCACCTTGAATAAATCTCTGGACAGGAGGCCTTAATACTGTTCCTTTTGAGATTTCTATGTGCTGTCCCATTCAAGGTTAATACTCAACTTTTTAAAATCTAGAAACCTCTCTTCTCATACACACACACATAAAGCTCTTCCATATTTAGTTGTCTTTCATATAGACTATGAAATTGAAAATAAACATTTATCAGCAAGAAAGATGGAAAAACAGTGTGTGTTCAAGTCACGAACAAGCATTCTCAATTTTATTGTCCCTAAATGTCAAGCAGAGGGACTAATTGGAAAGGAATTACTAGTGACGATGCAAAGAAGCCAGGGTGATTTGTGGGGTGCAGAGAGATGAGCACAGTTCTGTCAAATAAAATATTTAAGGAATGAAATTTTAACAATTTCATGACCAGAAAAGGAGTGTTTTGACCATCAACAGAAGGAAGAAAAATTTGGAATCTAGAAATAAAAATAAATTTCTAGGTTTCACCTTGGCCATATATGCTCCAAATTCTAAGGACAAAGGTCAGTATGTGCATTTTCGTAGCGTCCTATATTTTCAAATAGTGCTTTCTGTTATGCTCTCCTAATGCATATTTTTAAGATTCCATGGCGAACTTCTCTTCTTTTTTGTATGATTTGTTTTTCAATGCATTATAATAGTTCACAACAAAATAAAGGCTTGTTTTCCAGAGTATAAATTCAGTATCAAATAAATATGTACCTATTCCAAAACTATGTTCCATGAAGCTATAAACTGGATTTTAATATACTATATGGATTACATAAAAGAAGTTGCAACGCATATTAGAGTAGTAATTCTCAACTAGTGGGACAGTTGGGTAAGAGCAATAACGTTCTCTAGCAAAGGAAAATTTTCAAACATGTGAGTGTACACACACACACACACACACACACACACACACACACAGACACACACACACGAAATTACAGAACATACCCTCACTGTCAGTCCTTTCAAGTCCACCGACAACACCTCCAGGGCAAGGTAATTCCTCCTTGTTATGAGCAGTTTTAGTAATTACCAAAAGAATTACTTGTTATATGTTTATATGCCCTTTTTCCAAGGATCACTATTGGTACTATTTCTGTATTTTGGGCCTACTTGGAATGAAGTTATTCTTTCTTTCACATGACTGCACCAGAAATTTTAAGAAAACAATCAGAGTGCAAAAACTGCCAATTCCATCCAGTTTATTCTTTAAATATGTTAAAAGACATCAAATTATTTCTGAAAGAAGCATGGAAAATAACTGTTGAGATCTTTATCAGTCAGAGATCAGCCAAAGAGGCAGCAGATCTGTCTATCTACTTATCTATCTATCTGTCTACCTACTTACATATCTATCCATCTAATCTACCTTTGTATATATGTGTGTATCTACAGATTTATAGAGAGATTTGACCTTATGTAATTTTGGAGACTGGTTTCACAGTAACTACGAGGCTCATTCACCTATATTTGATGGTGGAGTCTGAAGTATACATATAAGGTAGTAAGAAAGAAAAGACTCATGAAATGGCCATACTGCTCAAAGTAATTTAGAGATTCAGCACTATCCCCATTAAGCTACCAATGACCTTCTTCACAGAAATGGAAAAAACCAACTTAAACTTCATATGGAACCAAAAGAGAGCCTGCATAGCCAAGACAATCCTAAGCAAAAAGAACAAAGCCGGAGGCATCACACTACCTGATTTCAAACTATACTACACAGCTACAATAATCAAAACAGCATGATACTGGTACCAAAACAGAGATATAGACCAAAGGAACTGAACAGAGGCCTTGTAGGCAACGCCACACATCTACAACCATCTGATCTTTGACAAACCTGACAAAAACAAGCAATGGGGAAAGGATTTCCTATTTAATATGGTGTTGGGAAAACTGGCTAGCAATGTGCAGAAAGCAGAAACTGGACCCCTTCCTGACACTTGACACTAAAATTAATTCCAGATGGATTAAAGACTTAAACGTAAGACCTAACACCATAAAAACCCTAGAAGAAAACCTAGGCAAAGCCATTCAGGATGTAGGCATAGCCAAGGGCTTCATGACTAAAACACCAAAAGCATTGGCAACAAAAGCCTAAATAAACAAATGGTACCCAATTAAACTACAGAGCTTGTATACAGCAAAAGAAACAATCATTAGATTGAACCAACAACCAACAGAATGAGAAAAAATTTTTGCAATCTACCCATCTGACAAAGGGCTAATATCCAGATTCTACAAAGAAATAAAACAGGTTTACAAGAAAAAAACAAACAAACCCATCCAAAAGTGGTAGAAGGATATGAACAGACATTTTTCAAAAGAAGACATATATGAGGTAAACAAACATATGAAAAAATGCTCATCATTACTGATTATCAGAGAAATGCAAATCAAAACCACATTGAGATACCACCTCATACCAGTTAGAATGGTGATCATTAAAAAATCTGGAGACAACAGATACTGGAGAGAATGTGGAGAGATAGGAACACTTTTACACTGTTGGTGGGAGTGTAAATTAGTTCAACCATTGTGAAAGACAGTGTGGTGATTCCTCAAGGACCTAGAAATAGAAAGTCCATTTGACCCAGCAATCCCATTACTGGATATTTACCAAAAGGATTATAAATCATTCTATTATAAAGACACATGCACATGTATCTTCACAGCAGCACTGTTTACAATAGCAAAGACCTTGAACCAACCCAAATGCCCATCGATGATAGACTGCAAAGGAAAATGTGGCACATATACACCACAGAATACTATGCAACCATAAAAAACAATGAGTTCGTGTCCTTTGTAGGGACATAGATGAATCTGAAAACCATCATTCTCACCAAACTGACACAAGAACAGAAAATCAAACACTGCATGTTCTCTCTCCTAGGCGGGTGTTGAACAATGAAAACACATGGACACTGAGAGAGGAACATCACACACTGGGGTCTGTTGTGGGGGGCCAAGGGAGGGACAGCAGTGGGGTGGGGAAGTCGGGGAGGGATAACATAGGGAGAAATGCCAGATGTGGGTGACGGGCTGATGGAGGCAGCAAACCACATTGTTATGTGTGTACCTGTGCAACAATCCTGCATGATCTGTACATGTACCCCAGAATCTAAAGTCCAATTTTAACAAAAGAAAGAAAAGACAAATATGAAGTAAGGGAATAAATAACTCACTCTGTTAAGATGTCTTGGAATACACAAAGATGCACTGGAACATCTACTGGTGCCCTGTGATCTCAAAGTTTTCAACTTCAGTGTCGGGTTGAACTTCAGGGAAGCTGGCATCCTTCCTCATGTTGCTAACCATGGATCTGGCCTAGAAGTCACATGAGCTGAAAAAGGAGATCCAGCAGGAGCTAAAGGAGCTTGGTCCAGCTGCTGCCCATGCCAACAAGGTAAGCCAGCAGATAAGCCTCAATGTAGCTTATAGCTAGTGCTTCACTTCCACCTGCCAAACCTCTCCCGAAACGTCTAGTGGCCCATGCTGACCAGAAACTGTGCTAGAAGAGGGGCTGTCAGAAAATAGTTCCAGCTGAGCAACGCTGAAACAGTACAAATCCACTACATTGTTTAGCAATTTTTATCATTAAATAAAAGCATACATTCCTCATACTAAAATAGTTATACATCTATCTTCTTGCTGATTTTTACAAAAGGAATAAAATTATTTCATGGATCTTAAATGCTGCATATTCCACAAATGGCCTCTGTGTGAAGTATAAGTGTCCGCATGTCACAGGGTAGCATGAGGGATCAGGAGACCTAGAGGAGAGCACAAAGATCATGGATTGTATTTTACTATGTCTGTTTTATAGTCAAGGAAACAGACTCAGCAAGGTTATTTGGGTTGAATCATACACGCAATCTTTCTCAGGCAAGAGCCAGAGCTAGAAGCCGTATCTCTTTTCCATCAATCTGGTGATTTTATATGCACTTCATATATTTGTGTAACTTATAAACAGTAAATGTAAAAATAATATTATTGCTCAATACAACATTGTTATTATTCACACTGCCATTTTTCTTTTCCTTTCACTTGAGAAAAGGCAAAGGTTGAATTTTAAGATTGCCTTTACACCGTCTCCAAATCTATGATTCTCTTAACTTCCTCTATAATAACTTCTTCAAGGCTTCACAAGTTTTCTTATATTTTATTTCTACAGTTATTCAAATTTATCAGCTAAATTGATGCATGCATTTCTGTTTTTAAATCCACATTGAGAATGAATTAGAGTCAACAAAAGCAGTATGCTTTATTGTTTATCTACAGAGTGTCCACTTTCTGATTCAGAGAGAAGTTCAGCTTTCAATTGCTTTAGGCATAAAATTTAACTGGAAAGCAATACACACCTTAATTAAGTGATCTATAGTCATTCTCCTGGACAAACTATTTCAGCACCAACAGTGTTTTCTTCTGTATAAGCCGCATCACCATCATTGTTCAATGTACTCTTGACTGAAGAACTACCTAAACTTGACAATTAATGCAGAGAGACATAAACATGTGAGTAAATAAGAAAATATCTAGGAGAGAGGATAAATCCTATATACAGAACAAAATATAACAAATATGCTTTTGTTATAATAACATAAGAATATTCTTATCAGTGTTTGCTGTTTTCTTTCCAAATCCATTCTTGTCTTTGTCTACCGGCATTTAAAAACTTAGTTGATATTGTGCTGCGATTACAAAGGTGAAATGAATAGATTAGTAGTTGTGCAGCTGTTTACTGTTTTGGTTTATAGCTCTGGGACATCCCATTCTGGAGACATTCCGTTCCAGTTCATTTTAACGGTAATTAGAAGTACCCCCATAATGAGGAGTTTGCTGTTGGAAACAACTTCATTAGTTTGGGTGATTTTATTGGTTTCCTTTAGGGTGAGGAACTAACACTAATAGTTGTAATTTAATAGGAAAATTACCGAAGCAAGAAAGATTCCACTGAATCTTAAATGAGGCATTAGACAGAAGGTTCCTTTCCAAAGAATGAAATATAAGAGTACCGCCTTTACCTTTAAAATTTCTATGTAAACGCATATAAATTAGCATGAAAAGGTAAAAGCTTAAATATTGCTTAAATGGAACACTGAGTTCTCTTACCAAAAAAAAATACAAAGAAAATTGACATAAATTGGAAATTCATGTGTCCATATAAGGCATTTTTCTTCACACTTTATTTAAAGTGAGGTAGAGTCAACACAGTTGGCCTTTGTGGAAGGAATTTATCTTCCTTTGGATAAAGAGGTTAATTCACTTTTCTAAGCTTGTTCTTTTCTCTTGTTTCCTTCCTATTCCCTCCCTTTTTTTCCCTCACACATCCTCTCCCTAAGTAGCAACATTTCCTTTGCCACAAGAAGAATTAATGGACAATATTATCACCTCTGGTACACACATGATTCTCTATCTACAGAACACTTTGTAATCATTTAGGAATCCTTCGTCCCAATGAAATATGACTCAGCATTACTTTCAGTATTTTAGAGATGACAAAACAAATAGAAATTTACTCGAGATTTCAAAGCAAATTAACAACAGATTAGTAATCTGAGATGTAAGCGTCTATCCTTCTTCGTTGAGACTATATTTTGACACCTCCATCATTTGCAAATACTGATCTTTTACCATAAAAAAATTTTAATATTTCAAAATGTTTGGAATTTATAATGCCTGGATGCTAAAACAAGCAAATGTAAGATAAAGTTTATATTTTGGCTTCAAGCTGATAGTTCAGGTACAAAATGATAGTCTTCTCATGTCTGGGTAAAGATGTGCCTCAAAATCTATGAATTACAAATCCACAGAGTAGGAACTTTGTCTGTCATAATGATCTTTGCAGCCCAAATATAATGACTTTTATATCTCAAATACATAACATAGTGCTTGACTATGGGGAACTTTTCATAAATATTGGTTGAATAAATGCTGGTTCAAAAAAATAATAAATAAAACAAAAAACGGTCAACCCTACTAACCTTTAGAAACTAAAGTTTCTCTCACATTGTTGAACAGTTTGATGTCTATGAACATTCTTCCCACATTCTTTCTAAATTTTACACCCAAATCACTCCTCTTTATACCAACCAATTTTCAGCTTCTCCATCCACCCTATTTATCTATCCTGCAGAGCCTAAAAATAACAGACTCACTCTCCACTACTCTTTTTCATTTGTATTAGGTGATTTCTCACTTTTGAATTTCTCAGGGCTTGGTTTAATGAGTATCACTGACATTAGCTGGGAATCCAAGAAAAAGATTTTAGATTGAACAACTTAAATTTGAAACAAAAAATAGATATTGGGAGGGAATTAAAACCCTCCCTAAAGAAGTGGGTGGATGCATGTTCTAACTTATGAGAGCCAAACAATGGGAATACATGCACACAGAGAGAGGAACAACACACAGTGGGGCCTGTCAGAGGGGTGGGGGAAGGAGAACATAAGGATAAATAGCTAACACATGTGGGGCTTAATACCTGGGTGATTGGTTGTTAAGTGCAGCAAACCATGATGGCACATGTTTATCTATGGAACAACCTGCATGTCCTGCATATGTATCCCAGAATGTAAAATAAATTTTAATAAAAGAAGTGAGTGGAGATTTGGAGTCATGCAAAAAACTAAAGGGAGGAGAATAGAATAAAAAAGTTGGAGGCCAATCAGGAGAAGATATATTTTGTGAAGATACTAATTCCTTAAATATTTCCAATGTGAAGTGCTGAGTGAAGGATTATGTTTTCTATAACTTTATTTGATGTCATGTTGTAATCCTCATTGAAATTGACACATCTTCCTATTACAATAGTTCCAACATGTCCAAAGGAAGAAGATTGTAAATGGAAAAGGAAGAGTTCCCCACTCCCAAGTCTACAATGGCCTCAATGGAAAAAGGATAACATCCTCAAAATTAGTGTTTCTTCGACTAATTTTGACACCCTGGAAAATGCAGTCCTCAACATAACGAGAAGAATTTCTCCAGTGTGTACAACTCAAAAGAACCAATAGATATTCCTAGTTTTAATTTTTTTAAAAAATCTTATCCCCCACCTCTGAAAATGGTGGCACTGTGTATACCAATGAAAGAAGAAAGTTCCAAATTTGAAGACAGAAGAGCAAAAAGAATTCACTTGTGGCATTCTACGTATTAGCAAAAGGGGAGATTCTATATGCACTGATAACAGTAATAACAAGCTAACATCAGTTTGTAATGTAACATGGTCTAATGTAAAGTAAGAAAATGTTTATCAAGAAAATAGGCAATTATGTGCAATAAGTGGCTCACAGTAAGTTCATGTGGCTGTTGAATAATATAATTCTACTCTTAATTGTTGAACCACTAAAAGTTAGGTAGTAGATGTGTAATTCATTGTAACGCTAGGCATTACAGAGCATGAACTTAAAATGAGTGCCATACAAATTCAAACACTGTGAAATCATATTTCAAATGGGCAATATAAATAAATCTTGGGTCAAAAAATGATAGGCCTGTGTATTTATACATGCATAAGAATTTAAGCCGTTTAATAATAAAAAATGACTAAAACTTTTCATTTGCTCAGTCATTCCTCAGATTAACCAATAATTCCAAAATTCTTCTCAATTCCATAGATAAAATAGACTAGTCAGTTATTGCCACAATAATGTGGAATAATGAATTACCCCCAAAACATACTAACATAGAATAACTGAGAATTTCTTATGCTCAAGTCTATAGGTCAGCTGGAGTTTGGCTGTTCTGAACTGAACATAGAGAGCTCGTTTCAAAGATTTGAATTGGGTCCAGATCGGCTCCATGTGTCTGTCATCTTCATTTGACCAGTGGTGACCTGAGTCATATTCTTCTCATGGTAACGATCAGAAGCCCAAGACAACAAGCCCAACATTGAAAGCCCTTTTAATCTCCATGCAAGTTTCATTTTCTAACATATCATTGAACAAAGCCAGTGACATGACCAAGCCCAATATCAAGATTGCAGAGAAGTATATGCCTTTCATAAAGTAAACTTTTCCTGATTAATAATTTGATATCCCGCAGTGAGGGAAGAATTTAGTCTGGTGGAAAAACCCCTGTTGCTAGCTCAATAACTAAGGACACTTGGAACTGAAGGGAAAAAAGGATCTTTGAAAATGTCAGAGAGCA
Organism: Plecturocebus donacophilus; assembly: GCA_004027715.1. Lineage (NCBI taxonomy): Eukaryota > Metazoa > Chordata > Mammalia > Primates > Pitheciidae > Plecturocebus > Plecturocebus donacophilus. The sequence continues at coordinate 16,032 of PVKP010017065.1, forward strand.
ATTTTACTCAAAATAGGCCTATCTCACTTCAGAAACATCCAAGAACATTTAGAGTAAAGGTTATAATAAAAAGTAAGTAAAATAAAAGTTGGGCTAATTCAATGCATATTCAATGAGCACTCTAGTATGTGTCAAGCACCGCACCAGGCCCTGAGGAAAGAAAAAAATGCACAGAAACTTCTCTATAAAACTGAGAACCCCTTTGGGAGGCCAAGGCGGGTGGGTCACGAGGTCAAGAGATCGAGACCGTCCTGGTCAACATGGTGAAACCCCATCTCTACTAAAAACACAAAAAATTGGCTGGGCATGGTGGTGTGTGCCTGTAGTCCCAGCTACTCGGGAGGCTGAGGCAGGAGAATTGCTTGAACCCAGGAGGCGGAGGTTGTGGTGAGCCAAGATCACGCCACTGCACTCCAGCCTGAGTAACAAAAGCAAAACTTCGTCTCAAAACAAAACAAAACAAAACAAAACTGAGAACCCAAGGGAACAGAGAATTGTGATTTCAGGTCTGAGGTCTAAAGAGGCAAATAACATGTCTCAAAGACTGGACGAGATCTAATAGCAGCATCAACATTAATTCTACATGGCTCTTGTAGCATAACCAGGAGTCAAGGATGCATATCTTTGCAATATGATAGGTGTGAGACTATGGAAGGACATGGAAGATGGCCTTTGTTACCGTAAGAAGCTCCCACACACAAGTCTTTGAGACACCAAGAGAGATTTGAAGAGGCTACAGTTCCAGGAATTTGTGGTTGTATGACACCCTATTTCACTTCCCACTGGGGAACAATGACAATGCCTTTTGTTTAATTTAGATCCAAAAAACATTATTTCAAATAATTGACTTGAAAAAGTGTTGAGTCAGATTTCAGGACAGCTTTCTTAGGAGAAAACTAGAAAGAATGTTTATCATAAACATTTAAGCAATATGTAAACATTAAGCAATCTTCCTAGGCATAGCATGAGTTTTCTGCACTAAATCAAAGGCTCATTTCCTGGATCCTATGTAATAATGCCTTGTCATTGTCATCATCATCATCATTACTACTGACATTTTCAAAGTACCAGAAACTGTAGAAAGTACTTGATCTATATTACCTCATTAAATTCTGAAACAACCACATGAAAATAGGTATTAATTATATTTTATGAAGAAGCTGTGTCTCAAAGTAACTTGTCTTAGATTACACAGCTGGTAATAGGAAAATCATACTTTAAACTCAGGTTTATTCTGATACCAAAACATTAGGTTTTAAAATTTATTAGACATTTTGTCAACATATATGATACAATTATTGCTTGGTATTGCTTGGACTTGGTTGATGAAGGCGTCAGATCAAGCATTGACTAAATCTGCACCACACTTCAGTCGGTGGAGTGAGAGTTAATGTACTCTCCTAATTTAACATCTGATACTAACAGAGGTTTTTAAGACTATTGAATGGACAATGAATCCATTTAGTACAATGACAGTTGTTTTTCACTGATCAAAGAACATGCTGTGATGATTTACACAGGTGTCATCCTGTGTTTTAGTGTACAATAAAAGTCAAGTCAATATTCTATTGAACAGCTCATTTTGATGGCTACCTCAATAATAGGAATTTCTCAGCCCCCTCAATGGATATAAAATACCAGAAATAGGCCAAAACTTCAACATACAAAGAAATAAAGAAATTATTCACAAATAATATGTAATAAAGATTCTACAAGGTAGAATTTTGTTATTTTAATAATAAAGGTAGGCTGGAAAAGGAAAAAAAGCTCAGAAGAATGATCTTTGACTTTTGCCCAAAAGAAGAAAATAAGAGAAATATGCAGACCTCCTTTTGGCAAATCTTTGAGCCTTGCAAGTACACACAGAATGTGATCCTTCGTGTCCAACATGAAAAGAACTGGTTCCAGTAATAGATTTTTAATTGTTTTACTCAGGCAGCAAATACTTAACATCTTTACTGCAAAAATACAATGAGTAGATTACCCAAAAAAATTTTTTAATTACTCATTAAATCCATTTTTAATGCTTACAGAGGTTTCAAGAATAAAATATACTCATAATTCTGCTATTTACCACTTGCCTTCTTTTGCTTCACCAGGCCTTTCTTAGCCAACCTCTTATCACCATAGACATAACTGTTACTTGAACTTCTGATTCATTTTTTCACATTTACCTTTCCAGTAAACATATCTTCTGAGTTTAACCTTCATGTATGCTCTTCTTGGTGTCTCCCCAAAATCTTATTGTTCCTTTCAGGACCACTAACCAACAACTCTAATCTTCTCATCTCTCTTTTCACCTTTTTTTCATATATAGGTTTTCCCAGTGACAATTTTTCTTGCTAATCTGGATAAATTCCACTACCATCTAGATCAAGTATCAGGGAAATCTTTTTCTATACCCATTTTCTTATTGTCTATGGATTTTCTTGACCTGAATAATTTAAAGCTACTTTCAGGTGAATTTTTTTTCTCATTACTATTCTTCTTCCCACATACAAGTTAGAAACAGAAAACAATAAAATGATCCTAGATATTCTTTCAATCACAGGGTTTTAGGTTCATCATTCATAACCTTCTGTGTTAATCAAAACTTATTCAGTGGCAAATGATAGATATTCAAACCATCTTTTAAAAAATGTATAGTATGGTTTAGCTGAGACATAAGAGGAACTTGCTTCATAAAAGCCTGGAACTAGAGCTTAAAAGATGACTTAAGGGAGCTCCCTCTCTGTTAATTTTCTTTTCTTTTTTTACTGTCTTTTGTTTTCTTGTTTTTTGAGACAGAGTCTCACTCTCTCGCCCAGGCTGAAGTGCAGTGGTACAATCACAAATCATTGCAAACTCAACTTCCTAGGCTCAAGCAATCTTCCCACCTCAGCCTCCTGAGTAGCTGGGACTATAGGTACACGTGACTATGCCTCACTAATTAAAAAAAAAAAATGCAGAAACAGGATCTCACTACATTGCCCAGGCTGATTTCAAACTCCTGGACTCAAGTGATCCTCCCACCTTGGCTTCCGAAAGTACTGGAATTAAAGGCATGAGCCACTGTGCCCAGACTCTTTCTCCATTTTTAAGCCCTACTTCACTCTATGTTGAAATTCTTTGCTCTGACTGCAGATGGATGTCATATGCACAGCTAATGAAGATGGTCATCAGTAGTTCTTAATTCCATTATTCATATTAACAAAAAGAAATAAAGGTTTATTTTATAATTATTATCAGTCTGCTTGGGTGAGTGCTCACATTTTGAACTAATCACTATTGCCAAAGACACAGGACATTATAACTGGCCAATCTTAGGATCCATGCCTGGTGAGGGAAGAGGACATATGACATTAACTGACAATCTCATTATACTTATGGAATGGAGTTTATTAGATTCCCCACAAAAGAAATGCTGCGTCTACAAAAACCCATGTTTCCTCACTACATTCCACCTTAAGCTGCCAAGCATCTATGTACATTCCTTCCTATAAATATAGAATATTCATGTCTATAAAAATAAACTGTCACTCACAAAAAGAAACAGCAACCAAAGTGTGACAACACCAACTCTCACCCATTACTGCACCCAACAGAAGTCCTAGCATCGCTTATGTGTATAATTTGTTTTTCCCCTCCTGAGTTTGAACTCAACTGAGAGATAGACACAGAAGTCAGACAGACAGATATCAAAATAAACATTATTGCTTATTAAAATCAATTAGGAAATATAGCTTTAGCCTTGAGTCGAAGAGACTTGCTATTACTTCTGTCTTCAATTAATCAGAGTTATTCAGAGTCCCAGGGAGAAGCAGGCAGCAGCAGGCCTTCCCTGGCAGGTATAGGGTTGTTTTCAGCTTACCATATGGCCAAGAACATACCAAAGCAGATGTTCTCCAAAATCAAAAACATCCTATAGAGAACAGAAGGAAGAAGATGGGCTCTGAATGCTCAGTTTCTTCAACCAAACTCATTTTTGTAAGTTGGTTCTTCTGTCCATGGAGAAAGTCCATAATTGCAGAGACAGAGAAAAACCAGGCATGTTTTACTGTAATGACAGTTCTCCATATGGAAATATGGAAGTGAGAATAAAAACTGTTTCACCCCAAATAGTAAAGAACAGTAAGGCTCTATTTTTACTATAGTAAGGCTCTCTTCCAAGAGCCTTAACCTATGATTAAATGGTATCTAGAAATCAAAAGTAAATGGAAATTATAAAAGAGGATATCAAGTGGTGCTAGGTTATTATAGGGTAGCAGATAACCCAAACATCTCAATGGCTTACAACAGCTTTTGGTTTATTTCTTGCACCCTCTGAATTTCCATCAGTGGTCATCTAGGGGGCATGGGGTTGCTCTGCTCCCGGCATTGCTATGGCTATGTTATTACCTTATATACCTTATATGTTGAACTTTCTCAGGCTCTTGTTTTTCTAATTAAGGATTTCTCTGTATTATGACTCTATTAAAAGCATTGCAACCCATCAGCCTGTTTAATTTCTTGCAATGATATTAGCTAATAATTAAATCCATAAATCTTGGAGGATTCCGACCTTAGCAAGAAGCCATAACCTCCTTTGCATAATCCTAGGCTTTAGGATAACTCCTGCTATCTTGACCTTCTACAAAAATTTGCTGTGTTGAGGCAGACCCAATCCGCTCCTCTGTTCCAAATTGCATCCTAGTGAATGGTGCTTTATCATGAGCACCATTATAAACTATAATCACTTATATAAACAGTTTATATAAGTGATTATAAACTCTACCATGCAATGAGTACACAGAAGAAGGTAGGAGCAGAAGTCTTTGTGAAAGATTCTTTAATTTATTTGGCTCTTTCTGAGATCCATTTTTATTTCCTATTGTGGTTTCCATCTTCCATTTGTTTGCACCAGCTTCAGAGTGCTAGAGAGAATTTAAATTTGTGAATTTTCAGGGGCTTGTGATATATGACCTGCAGTAGTCTGAAATCACTGTTCACCTGCAGATAGATAGGACTTCTCTTTATAAAGTTAAATCCTTCTTCACTCTTTTTTTTTTCTTGAGACAGAGTCTTGTTCTCACAAGATCTCAGCTCATTGTAGCCTCCTCCCTCTAGGTTTAAGTGATTCTCATGCCTCACCCTCCTGAGTAGCTGGGACTACAGGAGTATAGCACCACACAACACCGGGCTAATTTTTGTATTTTTAGTGGAGATGGGGTTTCTCCATGTTGGCTAGGCTGATCTTGAAATCCTGGCCTCAAGTGATCTGCTGGCCTCAGCCTCCCCAAGCGCTGGGATTACAGGTGTGAACCACTGACCAGGCCGCTTCTTCACTGTTCTTTCAAACAGCTCAATTGTACTACAGCTTATTTCTTAGTGGAACTTACCCAAAACTTCAAGAATTTGCCAACATGCTAGCAACTCAAGGTTTTTGTAACATATACTTTTCATATCTCTGGTCTCTGTAAGTATAATTTCCAAATATGACAGCTGACTGCTTAATCTACTCCTTACTTTGTTAATCCAAAGAAGCAAAGTTTCCCAACTGGGGGCAGCAGGATGGGATCCTCATTGTTCATAACTCCAGCTCAATTCAGCCAGTTCTGTATTTCAGATTCTCTTACTTACAACACTTTTACCTACCAATTTGTAAATTTATTTATAAAGGATAAAAGTGTAAGTCCAATGATCTAAATAATGAAGGGGGTTTTGTTTGTTTGTTTTGTAAACTTGGAAATTCAGGATATAGCTACTTTTAGGCAAGACTGAACCTAATTGCTCAAAACCTACCAGGGCCTCTCTGTCTCTATATCTCTCTCTCTCTCCTTGCAATACTTTGTTTGGTGTTGGCTTCATTCTATATGCAAAAAAGGCTCCCTGTGAAGCTTGGAAAAGTAGCCACCAGATGCTCCAGAAGCTTCTTAAGACTAGCAAGTGAACATCAATTCTTGGGAATGGTATGGTATTCATTATCTTACAGTGGAAAACAGAGTAATATCCCCCAAATATATCTGAATCACCAGAACTTATGAATATGTTATTCTACAGAGCAAAGGGGACTTTGCAGATATGATTAAGACTAAGAACTATGATATGGGGAAATTAACCTGAATTATTTGGGTGGGCTCAACATAAATCAAGTGAGCTCTTAAAAGTGGAAGAAGAAGGTAAATAAGTAAATCAGAGGGATGACAGCATGAGAAAAATTTGATGCCCCTTTGCTCATTCTGAGATATTGGACGCTATGTGCAAAGACCAGAAAGAAGTCTGCTGAGCTAAGGGCAACTCTCAACTGACAGCAAGGGAACAGAGAGCTCAACATTACAATCAGATGAAATGGAATTCTGTTAAGACCTAAATGAGAAAGGAAACAGATTCTCTCCTAGTCTATATAAGACAAACTTTAATTTTAGCCAAATGAGACTAATATTGGATTTGCCACCTACAGAATTGTAAAATAATAATTTTGTATTGCTAAATTTGAGTTAAACACAAGCTGTGAAATTCTTGTAATTTGTTATAGCAGTGGTAGAGAATGAATACACTTGCTTAGGTCACAAGCCCATTACATGGGCAGTTACTGTTTGCCATACAGATTGCCCAAGCCTAGATTAGCTGCACCAGAAAGAGGAAGAATCTTATTACTGACAGTTTGACTAAAAGTACAAGAAATGGGAAAAGTAGAGAAGAAACAAAGCCCAAAAAAAACCAGGAAATACCTCCCCCCTTTTCTATGCTTATGTTGTCACTTAATCCAGTACCATATTTTACTGCTACCTTCACAGTGTTTTTATAGAATACAGCTTTGTCTTTTCTATTTTGCTGTTGTTGTTGTTGTTGCCTTTTCATCTCTACCAACAGATAACTGGTCTGCTTTTGTGAGCAGTGTTTCTGCTTTCGGGTGTGTGAGTGAGTGTGTGTGTGTATGTGTGTGTGTGTGTGTGTGTGTGTTTAGAGAAGGGGTGTCATTATGTTGCCTAGTCTGAAGTACAGTGTCTTCATGGGAGCAATTATAGTCCAATACAGCCTTAAACTCCTGGGCTCTAGTGATTCCTCCCACTTCTCGCCTCAGCCTCCCAAGTAGCTAGACTACATGCACATACCACTGTGCCTGGCTAATTAGCAATGATTTTTAAATGAGCATGAAAAGAATGATCAAAAGACAGAGGACTATTATACAGTATCTAATTTTGGTCCTAGTTTAGTATGTAAAGCAATCTTCATTTATAAATATTTCATCTATTTTCAGACACTATATAATTAATAACCAAAACAAAGTCTTAAAGGTGGAATAATCAATCTTGCTTAGAGACTTAGATCATTCATATTTATGAAGAAAATGCAGTCCTGCCGATACTAAAGCTCTTGTTGTAGATCAGCTTTGTCAGTGTTTAAACATTCAATATTGTGCGCCAACCATTTGCTATGCTTCATTCCTGGTGCATAGTTTACACAACAAAGCGTAACAGAGTGATAAAAATATAGCAGGAGCTCAGCAGGCAGAGAAGATAAAGATAATGATGGTAATAATTATAAAAATCAAAATAGTCATGTCCGCCATATTGTTCCTTAGCTACAGCTGCATTTCAAATTCTAAAAAATGTGAAGTCTTGCCTCACTGCAAAAATATACAGCTATGGATTTCCAAGTGGAAAACGTCAAAAGAATTATCATCACTAGTGCAGAACTTTTTTATGTTGTCGTAAAGCTAAAAGAAGTCAATTAGGTCTAGTACTTCATTAATGGTTTCCACAAATCATATTTATAGCTCACCCCATATCCAGTGTGATACTAAGAAATGCATTTAGAAAGATACGTTTTGACATCCTTATATTATGGTATAGTAGAAACTGTGAGGGTAATTAATTTTTACTTATACTGCAATGAATCCAAGCAAAACGCTAAAAGCCATTTGGCCAATTACTGACTCTTTAGGGCAATGAAGCCTTTGCAGAAAGCTTGAGTTTATGTTACTGGTATGATCAAAGCTTTAATGAAATTGCTACATGGCAGAAACTACTGGACTATTAAGAGAAAACTACAGAAATAAATGAGTGCCTAGCTCAGAATCTACAAAAAAATGGGAGCCTTCTGGTTTTCTTTGATTGTCTATTAATTTCTCATGATATAGCCTCATGTGGTATTCCTCTAACAAATTTCACTGAAGCATGTTTTCTCTTCTGCAAATTAGTAAAGCAAAGTCCTGCATGTGATCTTCTTAATGGTACTTCGTATCCCACTGTTCTTTATTATTATTTTAAGAGGAGTAGGTGTTTTCTCATTCTCAAGAGTAATGACTGGACTAGCTGGAATTATTTTATGGATACCTCACTGTATAACCCAATAGGTGTTAGGAAGAATTCATGCTGTGCTGCAGCTCCACAAGTATTCATCCACCACTAACACTTGTGTTGCAATGTTGTAAAACTCACAGTGATATTTACATGGTACAGTAAACCAAGAATTCAGTGAAAGACTTAACTTTCTATTCTTCCTAAGTAAAACCATTACTGACTTGGATATCACATAACTCTTCAACACAGGCATTTTAACAGCTTATTCACAAGCCCAGCTTAGTCAGTCATTTATATTCTTATGCTTTCATTGAGATATACAGGGGAAGTATAATTAAGAATGCAAAACAGTGAGAAGAAAGTATGAACCCATTCACTTGAATTTGCTTATTAAAGTTTTAGGTTTATCTTGGCTGTACTTTCAAAACAGATACAGGATTTCACTATTTTTCACAACCTGCTCAGATACGCCCCAGGTACAAGTTGCCATCATCAATTACTTGGCTTGTTTCCACAGCCTCCTAACAGATCCCATACTTCTGACCTGCTTCCCAACTCAAACACTCTATTCTCAGCAGAACAACCAGAGTGATGCTTTTAAAACTTAAATCAAATCATGTCTCTCCTTTCCCCAAATCAAATGATGGCTTATTATTTCACTGGGATAAGGAGCCAGTGTCCTTAACTGACCTGCAAGCCTCTGTCTAATCCAGCGCACTGCAACCTCTAACTGTGGCCTCATATCACTGTCTTCTTCAACCAATGTGTTCCAATCAAACAGATCTCTTTTCTACGTTTCAAACAAGCAGGGATGCTTCTGTCTCATGGCTCAATATTTTATTTTCCCTGTACCTAGGAATTTTACACATGACTCATTCCCTCACTTTCTGAAGATTTTTGCTCAAATGACTTCCTTACAATACTACAATACTCCTGTGCATTCATTTAAAACCTTCAACTTCCAGCAGGGCATGGTGGCTCATGCCTGTAATCCCAGCATTTTGGGAGGCTGAGGAGGGCAGATCACTTGACATCAGGAGTTCAAGACCAGCTGGTCAACGTGGTGAAACCCCGTCTCTACTGAAAATGCAAAAAAAAAAAAAAAAAAAAATTAGCCAGGTGTGATGGTGCATACCTGTAATCTCAGCTTGTTGGAAGGCTGAGCGGCTTAAACCCAGGAGGCAGAGGTTGCAGTCAGCCAAGGTCGCACCACTGCACTCCAGCTTGGGCAACAGAGTGAGACTCTGTCTCAAAAAAAAAAAAAATCTGCTTTCTTCTTTTCACTTTATCTCCCTCAACTCTGCATTAGTTTTCTCCATAGCACTTACTACTACCCATAATACTATATATTTTACTTATTTATTCTGATTAGTATCTATTACCCCACTGCCCCACTTGTATGTAAATTCCACAAAGGAAGGTTTTTTTGTCTATCATATTTAATGTTATTAATTCTATAGTGTCTGAAAATAGATGAAATATTTGTAAATGAAGAATGTTTACATATTAAACTAGGACCAAAGATAGGAAATCTGTAACTATAGCTTCAACCTAAATGCAGACTTCTTTCTTCACTGCAGATTTGTCTAAGTAAAAGATAAAATCAGTCTAAAGAAAATCCCAACATTTAACCTAAGTATTTGCTAATGCCTACAATGTACTCAACAGTCCAGAGATGCAATGGCAAGAAGGGTGAAGATGGTGTAGTATGATCTGCTACATCTCTTCATGAAAACAAGTGCAATGAATTAATACTTTGGTAGGAAAATACACTAAATTTTTAATATTACCTTCTTACTGAACAAAATACAAAAAAGTAAGAGATATTTTTCCTTTATATATACTAAAAACTCAAGATTTTCTCCTTTAGACACTGTTAATAGCTTTTGGATTGCAAGCTATAAACAGAAGTTGCCACTCACCCAAAGGAGACATCTGCTCTATTGTTTAAGACTAAAGTCCTCTCCTGTAGAGAAGACAGTGAAAGAGCCTGATTCTAGGAGTTGAGAAGCAAAAGGAGATTTAACCCTGAAGAAAAGGATGAGTTTGGGAAATTCATAAATTTCTACGCATAGTAGAGACCTAAATCTTCTTTATATTAGCCACCAACTGCAGGTATCAGATATTAGCTGTAACCAATAATTAAGCACTGAAGTTTGACAACCAATGAAATTCTCCACAGCCCAGTCCTCAGGCAAGGGAGAGGACTACCTTAAGCAGTGTTTGTGATCCTACCCAGGGATTAGTGCCCAGATGACGGCAAAAAAATCAGCCTTGACAGTAGCATCAAGCAACAGATGGAACAAGACACCACCAAGGACTAATAAGGAGTCTCTCATTTGTTTTATAAACTCTCTTCTAGCTGCCTCCAACTCCCATATTATTATGAAGTGTAGAGACTGTGAAAAAGCATTTCCAAAAATAAAATTGAGATTTGACTCTTTTCACCATTTTAGCAAATGAGGTTTTAGGGATAAATTTAAATGAATTTAGAAGAAAATAAACTATATTCCCCTCTCTCGTCCTCAAAGGTTATGGAGAATTTTACACCTGCTACCAATTGAGATCTTACTCAAGATTACTAAAAATATTTTTATAGATCATGGCTGCACTATGTTCAGACTATTCAAAACGCCAATAAATCAAGCTTATTGGTTTTTAAACCATAGCCAAGACTGTAGAGAAAAACAGCATAGACAGATGAAAAATGTTAATAATCATTCTTAACTTTAAGAATAACCACAATAATGAGAAAAACAACAGTGAGCAATGCTGAGTCTCCATTTAAGGAGAGATTTTGCAAATGTTTACAAGCCCTCCTAGATAGATACGCAGTGAGTGGCAGAAGGTTCAAAAAGAAGAGAGAGCAAATATATCACAGAAGGTTACTTTGAAGGTCCTTTTTATCAGGCTCTGAACGTCTAAAAGAGAACATTTTTCTGAAAAGGGAAGGGCATTTGTATCAGATGCAGGAATACTGTAATATCCTAAGCTTGAATATAAACTCAGTTATGGTCTAATGTTTTAAGACAATTGGTTGCAAAAATATCTTCAGCTTCCAAAAGAAGCAATGAACTCCTTGAAAATGGAGGTATTTTCTAGGGATAGAAAGTTTTTGAAAAGAGATGCTAGAATTTTGGAGTGGGTCCATTATTCAGATGCTATGGCAGCAAATCTTGCCCCAAACTAGGCAGATCCTACCTTTAAAAAAAGATCACTTTGGGATCCAGGCCCTAAAAGTATTATAGCACTCAAAGTGCCTGGCTGAATTACCTGAGCACTTTAGCATAAGCTTTGGCTATGTTGAAAACCAGAGAGCAATACAGATCAGCCTCTTGAATATCCATCCAAATGGAAACGAAAATGTGTCTGCATTTAACTAAAGCTAAAAACTGATTCAGAAGTCTCTGGCCACATAACACTCAGAATTGTTTAGCCAGAGAAAGAAGGGATATGTGTTTGGGAGCAATAACCCAGATTCTGCCAGCTATAGCAGATGGCAACTGAGCAGGGCAGTAAAAACGCCTGGCTACTCTGAATGTCCTTCTTCTAGGTCCCCTAAGAGCACACTACACAAGCAAGGCAAACCTGATACCCTGAAAAATTAGGTGTCCCTTAATCTGCTATCAATATTGTGCCTAGAAAATACAGTTGAGGACAGTATTGGTGCAGGGCGTGGAAAGCACTGGGCTGGTACTGCTGTGGGAGATGCTCTTGGAGTTCTGCACTGAAGGTACCAGGATAAAGTTCACTACCCTGCACACTGCCCCCATGGGCTGAAGAGGAAAGAGTCTGATGACACAGACCACTAAATTTCTTTGTTTGGAGTATACATTACGAACCCTTTCTGAAGCACGTCTGCAATCTCTATACACAAATGATCTGATGGTAAAGACATTAACGGGGAATGTAAAAACCAGTCCTCCTTACAGCACTTCAAAAAAACAGCTGGCTTCTATTCCCAAAATGCTTTTATTTAATAACTAAGCCTGCATATCTTCCCCCAGCAGCACAGTCAACAAATGGCACATGCTTCTGAGGGACTGTTCTAGCTGTAATACTCTCTCCTTGCAGAAATTGCTGCGGTTGTGCAGCAGAAGTTCAGGCACCTGTGTGAAGCCATCTTATCACTCTGAGTCAATGTGGTTCAGATTAATATTGATATATGACGTGGACTTCTTCAAGATGGTATATATTTATAGTTTACATCCCCAATAACTATTCAGATAGTGATTATCTATGGTTGGTGTTTGATACTCCTATCGTACACTTCTAGTTGATCCCACCTCAGGTGAAATGGATATAAAGAGAGCATTTGCAAAATGGAGGTGGAGCCATAATAATATTTGGCAAGTATTAAGGTGTGCAAGGAGAGTTTTCTACAAGACAGATATGGAAATCCCCCAAATCCAAAAGCTGCAGTATTATTTCATTATTTGAAAGGAAAGTAGTTGACAGTGTTAAGGTGTGCACTCCTTCTTTGTTTGCCTAACCTACTATAAAAGATTCTCACACAATTAGCTTTCCTCCATGGAATCCTTATGTACATAACAAAGGCAGAGAGAAATGCTTACTCGGAAAAAGCCTGAAGAACAGCACAATAAAAGTGTTCATGTTACTGGCTTGTCATGGGTGAATCCTGGCTCAATGCAACCTTCAGTAAAGAAGAGAACAATGGCAGCTTAAGAGATGGTGAATCTGGTGTGCCAAGCAGTTTCCTGCTAGACTCCGGCCTAGTTAAAGCTGACCAATGGCAAAGGACTGCCTGAAGAGTAAAACTGGTGAACAATGAGTAATTATCAAAGTTTTGCATGTATGTGTAGGTTCTAATAGCAAGTTTGGGGAACCTGTCTTTAAATAAGACACTACTTCTCTCAGATGCGTCTTAGGGTAGTTATCTAATTCAGTACTTTAAGTTATTGGGGACTTTTAGGCTTAAGAATTTTTCTGAATATAATGCTAAAGGTAAGTCGCATTTATTTAAACTAATAGACTCTAGCACTATTTAGTAGTTTTTAAATCAGTGCTTTAATTGTACATATGTTAGGATATGGAGAAGCAAAGCATAGAGAAAGTCAGTTCCATAGCTCAGCATTTTTGAGGGGAAGGTCATTTGAATCTCAGTCTTCAGACTACCTTCTTACTTGTTTACAAACTGTTGAGGTACATATTAGTTGAGTGAGAGAAAACCAGAATGCTCGTTTACGGTTCTTTTTAAAGCAACATAGCAAAGTACTTACCATATTTTTATGTTTGGAGGAGAAAAAGTTTTAAAAATAGTTTTTAATAAAGTCAGATATTTAAATGATGTTAAAAGAAAAACTTTAGACTAATTAAACGAGCTTATTTAAGCAAAGGACAATTCACCTATAGGGCAGAACTCAGAACCAAAAGGGATTTAGAGCGCTCCACTCAGCAATGCAAGCAGCTGGCTTTTATAAGCCCAACACAGAAGCTAAATACGGAAATCACCTGATTGGCTACAGCTAGGTTTCTGCCTCATTGAAACATGGTGTGAAAAGGCATTTGCTTTATTTGAGCATGGTCTAATTAGTTGGGTTGCCTGTGAATGGCTGAGCTCAGATGTTAGCGATTTGCTGACAAAAAATTTGTTACAAAAAATGTACTTCTAATTTAGGTTTCAGTTTGTTTACCTACTCAGTGAGGTTGTAGATTGCTATATAGAATTGCAAAGTATAAGCCTCAAGCTAATGGCCTCCTGCTTATTTAATTTAGTAATGATAATGACTAATGTGCTTAGTAGAGACAAAATAAGCCAATAAATAATTTAAGATGAAAAAGAAACACACATACAGCAATACACACGTACACACACAAATACATACCTATGAATCAAAAGAGAGCAACTAAAGACAAAGTTAAGCTAGAAAGAGGACTGCCCGGATACAGAGGTTAAACATTTCAGAGAAAACCACATTTTTAAGAAAGCTAAATCACCTCTTTGGAGTTGTGTGCTCACAAAGAGAACCCGAAACAACCACTGTCAAAGTTATAACACATTTGGTGGATTTTAATAAACCGGAGAGGAATAAAGAAAAAGACCCAACCTGGTCTTAAAAGAAATTAGACTTTCTGACATAACTCCCCTTTTAAGTGTAACCCAGGGTAGCTGTAACCAAGGAAATGGAAAAGGAAGGCACCAAGAGGCCCATTCGTTTTTTTAAAAACTGCCAATAAGAGATAAAGGCCAATAATGGCCAAGAACTTTCCCTCTGACAATTAGATTATGGCAAGACCTCAAGGTCAGATCCTTAGAGGATAAGAAATGAGATCCTCAAAGATAAGCAAGAGCCCAAATAACTTAAACAAGGTTAATGAAGATGAAAAGGACATAACCAGAAATTGCATCTTAATTTTTTTTTACAGTTTTTAAGCCTAAGACATCCACGATTATGAAGGAGAGCTCTTCAAAGGTGATCAGCTTGCCTAACTTAATTATTGAAAGGAAGCACAAATGAATGCTCAGGGAGAAGATAAAAGGTAACTGAGATACTGATTGAATTATGAGAATAACTGCTTAGGGAGAGAAGATACACAGGTACATGGGCTACACTTATAAAGAGACACTGCAATGGGGAAAATATTTCTTAAAAACAAAAATTCACTGGAGGAAGAAAATTCAGAAGATGGTTTATTGTAGACAATAATTTGTGGACATTATTTTCCCCTGTTATAAAAAAGTCAAAGAAAGATAAGTATTGGACCCTGCCCATTCTAAGACTGTGGTTATGAATTCAGAATCTAGGCTCCCTATCCCAAGGATTAGAATGATTTATGTGAGACAAAATCTGAAATAAGAAGTCACCCAACACATGGAAAACAAAAATTCCCCCAGTTGCTGCCATCAAATCTTGTTTGAGAGGAGTGACTCACTAAAAGAATCTGGTATAGAAACTGTTTAAATTTTATGGGGGAAAGGAGCTTAAAATTGGAGAAAAAAAGTTGTGCTTCTCTAGCACTGTGAGAAAAGAAGGAAGTAGATTTCCAGGGAGTCATGAAGAACCACACCCTCTCTGCAGTGGGGAGAGGCCAATGTGGGATACTGGTGAGGACTTGTTCCTAAACACAAAGTCTTCAGCATATTCATGGTATCCTGCAATAAGGAGTTTATAATCCCTAGAAAAGGTGTCCTTGAAGGATACCTTTAAGTCTACTCTGAGGATGATGGAAGATTCACTGTACCATGGCACCATCAAGAAGATGAGAGTATAATCATATAATTATCATAATATATGGGTTACAGTACCTGTATGGCCATTGCAGACTAAGGGCCAAAGACTCCACTTTCCTGACACATTCCAGTACAGCCTCAGAAAATACAAGGGAAAACCTCAAAACATGAATGAACGGATCCATTTTTACACTGTTGGTCAGAATGTAAATTAGTTCAAACATTGTGGAAGACAGTATTGTGATTCCTCAAAGATCTAGAACCAGAAATACATTGATCCAGCAATTTCATTACTAATGTATACCCAAAGGAATGTAAATGATTATATTACATAGATACATGCATGAGCATGTTAACTGAAGCACTATTCACAATAGCAAAGACAGGAAATCAACCCAAATGCCCATCAACAATAGACTGAATAAAGAAAACGGGTTACATATACACCATGGAATACTATGCAGCCATAAAATGGAATGAGATCATGTCCTTTGCAGGGACATGGATGAAGCTGGAAGCTATTATCCTCAGCAAACTAACGCAAGAACAGAAAAACAAATACCTCATGTTCTTACTTACAAGTGAGAGCTAAACAATGAGGGAAGGGAAGAACATATGCTGGAGCCTGTCAGGGGGTTGGCAAGGGAGAGAAAGCATTAGGAAAAATAGTTAATGCATGTCAAGCTTAATATGTAGGTGATGTGTTGATAGGTGTAGCAAACCACCATGGCACACTTTACCTATGTAACATAGCTGCACATCCTGCACATGTAACCCAGAACATAAAATAAAAATAAAACATGAATGAGATGGAATTTCCCACCACCTTGGAGAGTGCAGAATAAAAAATAGATCTCTTTTGATTCAGATCAAAGAAATAAGACATTTCTTTTTCTGAGTCTTGAGTAATAAATTCTACCATGACAACATTGATTGGCATTCACCTTTTATGCAATAGTCAAATTCATATCATATTTTTAAAATTATTTTTCTCACAATTATAATTTTCTAATGAGAGAATAGTCTTAATTGACCTTATAGATTATTTTTTGTACAGTGAATGACTTTAAGCCACTTCTGTATGCCAGACATTGTGCCCCATACCAAGAATAAAGGTGTGGGCAAAACATATTTGTCATCTGCCCTTATGGAGCTTTCAGTCTTACTAATTGCCTATCCACATGCAACTTCATGGTTCAAATTTCTCAAAGCTTTTTCATGAATGTTTTCTTCACTTTCATTTTTTAATTGGTGAGGCTGAATGTTGCCTGCAGGGCATTTTCGTCCTTATCTGAATAATGATTAAAAATTAAAACTCTTCTCAGTTCCTTCAACATTCAATAAACATTTACAAAGAAACTATTTGGTGACAGGCACTGTTTAGGGACAGGAGGTAGACAATGAACAGTGTGAAACTCTATTTCTTCATGGGGCTTATGTTTTAGTGGGGAAGTACAGATAGTTAAAAAATAAGCAGGATGTGGTGGCTCAACCCTGTAATCCCAGCACTTTGGGAGGCTGAGGCGGGTGGATCGCCTGAGGTTGGGAGTTTAAGACCAGCTTGGCCAGCATGGTGAAACCCCATTTCTACTAAAAATACAAAAATTAGCAAGGTGTGGTGGAGGCGCCTGTAATCCCAGCTACTTGGGAAGCTGAGGCAGGAGAATCACTTGAACCTGGGAGGCAAAGGTTGCTGTGAGCCAAGATCACGCCACTGCACTCCAGCCTGGGCAACAGAGCGAGACTCTGTCTCAAAAAAAAAAAAAGGAAAGAAAAGAACCATTCATAATGATACCTTGTTTAGGTGGATTTTCCACTTGAGCAAAATGGCATTTGGCTATTTTTCTGTATCTTATAAGTCATTACTGGGAAACTCACATACTTAGAGATGGGGGAGTATTTTGTAATCCATAAAGAGTGATGTACCATAAAGGAATTCATAGGGACAGCATGCATTTTAGTTAAGAGTTCACAACTGTCTTTACCTCCTGTGCATCATTTTATGTACTTCCCTTTTCTTATCAAGGTTTGATTTCATAGTCTTGACAGATGTGATTAAATTCACCTATATATATATAAAATTTGTTAACTACATCACGGGAGATGAATCAATGGTTCTAGACTCCAGTTTACAAGTACAAAAAACCTAAAATGGAAATTGAATCAAAATTTTCCAGTTGTAGCAATGCATTCAAACTTTGTAAAAATCAATTATTCATTCATTCATTTACTGAACTCACTAAAGCCTCTTAAACTCATACTCCTCCTCCCCTGAATGGCAATTCAGGGGTCTCACAGAGAGTCAGCTCCTTATCCCTGTGCTACAGCTATTTGTCTACGATAGCACAACAAGGATTTGGCTTTTGGTACTTTGTTTGAGTACTCTTTTGGTTTGATTTTGTTGCCAACCTTTGTTGAATCTCTGTACTACAGGAAATTTTCAATCCATTCATAAAAACCTCTGCAAATCATAAACTCTGTCATTAACAGTTCAGTCCATTATTTCTGAAATTGGCTGAATTTGACTAAGGACAACTTAGACCCCAATGGCCCCTTGGTGGCACCTTGATCTCCCTAAACTTGTCCAGTTATGAGATATCTTTGAATGTCAGGGCTTTAAGACCTCACCACCTGTCAGCTAATTTTGCTTGATACAAAGAAGCTTTAAAAATGAGAGTATGTCCCTAAAATATCTCAAACTGTACAGTACCTTGAAGACTGTCTATCTTACAACCAAACCCTTCCTCAGCTCTTCCTTTATTCCCCCAAACACCCTCAAAACTATTGTCTCACCAATGCCCTCCATGGGTACCACCATACCCCTTTTCCATACACACTACTCCTGACTCCCTTTGGGCTGCTAACTCAAATCTAGGAAGCTGACCTCTCAAAGAAGAAATATTGTCTTCCTTGACATTCACAAGATGGCCACAATATCCTTTAAACCAGAATCCCTCCAAGGTCTTCAATTATAAGTCAAGGTCTCTGACAAGGACTCTTAAGCCCTGCACCCAGTCACTGTAATATTCTATCCTCTCAGAAAGTAAGAATAATGGCAAAGGATACCTGTTAGTCCAGGACTTGAGAGCAATAAACAAATAGTCATCCCAGATTTGCTCTAACACATTCTGGCTTCTAACCAATATCTTTCACTTTACAGTCATCGACTTATAATCTTTTTTTTTTTTCAATGTAACCCTTCAACCCAACCCACAGTATCTTTTTGCTTTCACACAGAAATCGACAGTTTACGTTATGCTTCAGGGGTTTACCAAAGCCACTATTTGTTTCCCTCAAACCCTAAATGCAAGTCTGAGATATTGAACCTTATCCTGAAACTCTTATTTAGTACATAGATGACCTTCTCTGCTCACCTGATTTTGACACCTTGCTTGTCTACAGCCCATATTTACTTGTAAGTTCTTGCCCATAAGGGGCATAATGTCTCCAAAGACATGCAATTATGCAGCCCTCAAGTGCATTGTGTAGAACACGATATCTTCCCTGAAGGGAGTAATTTATTCACTAAATGAATTAACATCATTATTAATTTTCTTATCCCTGAGACCAAAAGAACTGCAAAGATTTATAGGATTTATTGCCTTTTGCCAGAACTGGATTACTAACTTCTATTACCACC
This sequence comes from Plecturocebus donacophilus, assembly GCA_004027715.1. NCBI lineage: Eukaryota > Metazoa > Chordata > Mammalia > Primates > Pitheciidae > Plecturocebus > Plecturocebus donacophilus. The sequence continues at coordinate 35,128 of PVKP010017065.1, forward strand.
TCCCCTTTTGAAGCCACAGCTAAGGAGTCCATTCCCAAACCCCTTAACTGAGATTTCCTTCCCATGTCTGCATTTCAAACCTTCATATCCTCTCTATCATTTTCTGCCACTCTTGGACTCCCTAGTTACTCATTGCCTTTTTCCATTTTTGATTCACAAAGGAGAAGGGCATGCTTCAGATGTCACCATCAAAAAACACAAGGTAAGCCAAAGCCAAAGTCCTATTGGATACTTTAGCCTCACTTTAGACCCTGTGGCTCAGACATTTTCATTTTGCTTTAGGTGCTGTTGCTACCAAATTGGTCAAGATCAATGCTAACTTAATTCTGAGTCATGAATTCAACATTTATGTACCCCAAGTAGTTAGGACCCTACTACTGACTGAGAATATTCAACATTCTTCCACTTCCATCCCCATGTTCTGTGAGATCCTATCTTATTTCTTTCATATTATTACTTATCACTATCTACACCTCAATCCTCTACTCTTCTTCTCCTGCTGTCTGAGGAAGAACCTGATGAGTGTATCACTCTCACCCAGGCCTCACCAGAACTCCCAAATACCCAGATGTCACCTCTTTTCTGCACAGTTCTTACCTCAGGCATGCAAATGAGGAATTTTAAGCAAAATATACTATCCTAGATTTTCAAACATTTGTTGAGTTCAAACCCCTACCTAACGTTAAGTCAGCCAGGCAGTTAAACTGATAGCCCTCACCAGATTTGCATGCTAGCACAAGATAAGAAAGCTGACATTTGCACGGGTAGCATATATACAATGGAACTCAAGTAGCTAACCTATTAGAAGCCTTGCTACTCAAGGAATTAGCTACCTTCAGAGCTGAAGATCACACTACTAGACAGACTCCTGTTGCTAAAGGAAACCCTTTGGCAGACAAATATGCCAGGATAGCCACTTTGCAAGAAAATGCTTCCTCAGTCGCCTGCACGACACCCCTTGCTCAGGCTCCTTTAGAGATAGAAACTCTAATTAAGGAACTTCTGGGACAATTTCTAGCATCTAAGGCTGAGAAATCTCATTGAAAATAAGCTAGATGTTTTGTACATTCAGATGGGCTTTGAGGACACCCAGATGGCTACTTTTTCTTTCCTTTGTTCCTTATTCAAAATTTGATCCACAACCTCAGCAAAGCCCACAGCAAAAAAAACATCTTTAAAATATCCTTCACAAATACTGGTAGGGTCATGTCAGCCTCATGTTAAGCAGATAATCTCAACTTTCTCCATTTGCCAGAAAAAAACAATCCTGGCAAAAACATAAAGGTAAGGCAAAGATAAGAGACAGTTTCCTCTCTTCCCTTCCTCAGTGGTAAATGGATTTTATTCAACAGCTAAAGTATTATAAATATGAATAGGTTCTACCATAGTATGCATGTTTTCAAGATGATTGAAGCTTTCCTGCAAATACGATACTGCCATCACTGTATTTAAATTGTTACTAGAAAGAATTTTCCCCTCTTGGAGAATCCCCTTTTTCCTATCAATAGAGGAAATTCCTTCACTGGTAACGTTACTGAGGATATTCAAAGACCACTTCCACTCTCATAAAAACTCACTATTCTTACCACCTTCAAACCTCTAGAAAGATATAATAGTCCAATGGTGCTTTTAACCTCATAGAAGCTAACTCTCTGAGGAACCTAACCTGTCTTTGCCCAAAGTGTCTCCTTCAGACTTAATGATCCTTTGATCTCCCCACCACCCAGTCAACTTTAACCATTCTCCTGTGAAATTATTACCAGCAGGCCAATCAATGAGCTATTACTCTGGATATTGCTTTGCAATCAATTATGCTGTCCTCCTAATTACCAATACGACTGCAAAGCTACAAGGAGTACAAGCTTGGATTCGTGTTTCACAATTTAAAAAATATAAGCTTTATTATAAAAGGAAATCCACACCACAGAATACCTTAAACAGAGGACCTTTCAAGAGTCCCCAGAGGAAGATGACAATATGAGATACACTGCATTCCCAAGAACTTGGCACCAAGCAGATGACAACCCAAAGTGGTCAGCTTCTGCCCAAGGCACTGGATCAAGATCTCTTAGGATTCTTATACTTAATTCCCTCTATAAACCTCCTTTGTAAACTTCTCATCATCATTTTATTTTTCTTATTGAGATATAATTCACCATGAAGTTCATCCTTTTAAAGTATATGATTCAGTGAGCTTTAGTATATTCACAAGGTTGAGCAACCATCACGATAATCTAATTCCAGAATATTTTTATTAGCTTAGAAAGAAGCCTCAATCCCATTAGCAGTTACTCCTGATTCCCCCCACCCAGTCTCTGGCAACTACTGATAAAATTTTTGTCTCTATAGATTTTCGTATTCTGGACAATTTATATAAATTGAATTATATAATATGGGACATTTTGTGTCTGGCTTCTTTTACATAGCATCATGTTTTCAAGGTCCATCCATGTTGTAGCATGAATCAGCACTTCATTTCTTTCTATAAATGAGTACTGTTTCATTGTGTGGACATACATTTTAGATATTCATTTGTCAGTCATGGACATTTGGTTTGTTTCCACTTTTTAGCTATTAGGAATAATATCAGTATGAAAATTTGTGTATATGTTTTTGTATCAGTATATGTTTTTAATTCTTCTGGATCAGTACCTAGAAGCAGCACCTCTGGGTCATATAATAATTCTAAGTTTAACTTTTTGAGAATCTGCCAAATGGTTTTCCATTTAGCATAGCTAAATATTTATGTATTTATTCATGTCAACATGAGATACACTGCATTCCCAAGAACTTGCCACCCAGCAGATGACATCCCAAAGTAGTCAGCTTGTACCCAAGGCATTGGATCAAAATCCCTTAGGATTCTTACATTTAATTCCTTCTATAAACCTCCTTTGTAACCTTCTCATCATCCTTATTTTTTTCTTATTGAGATATAATTCACCATGAAGTTTGCCCTTTTAACATATTTAGCTATGTTATAATTATATATAGCAGAGGGACCATTTAACATAGCTACCAGCAATGTAAAAAGGTTCCAAATTCTCCACATCCCTGCCAATAGTTGTTATTCATCTCTTAAAATTATATCTATCCAACTAGGTGTAAGGTTGTATATCATTGTGCCTTTCATTTGAATTTTCCTAATAACTAACAATCTTGTGTGACTTTTCATGTACTTATTAGCTACTTGTATATTTTTTAGAGACTAACTCCTTTTAATTTTCTATCATTCACCGGTTTCAAAACTTCCTTGATTCATGTCTTTTCCTTTACCTTTTGGCCTTCCCTCTTGTTTCCTATTTCTATATTTTTCATATACCAACAAACATTTAGGACCCCAAAATCATTTGAATGGCATCCACAGAACTGATTACTCAGTCTATAATCTTTCCTATAACTGTTGGTTTTGTTGTCCCTTTTCTCTTGGTTCCACCATCTTTCCCAAAATTCCTCTTCTCATCCTTAAAACCTCTACTGCTATTAATTTAGCTGTTTTCTCACACACACTGTTGGGAAACTCTTATAGTTTATACAGGTTAAATGAAGATCTAAATTCAATCTGTACCACTTCTAGAAGAGATGGTGTTCGCTTCTCTTGCAATTTTACAGATGATCTATTTCTCAGTTCTTGTTTCTGTGAATACACTTTTTATGCTGCCAACTCTGATAATACTTGTAATACTCATTATTTTTTCACAGAAGATACAACTTTATATCAAACAACTCTACCATAGGTTATTGCCAACAGAAGGTACTAAAATGTTACATAGAGAAAACTTTCAATCAACATATTACAGCCATCTAGTAGAAAAGATAACCAATAGCAAGCAACTACTTCCCTCCCTTTTTGATAGTTCCAAAAGACACCGATTTCATTTGTGAAAACTGAGTGCACTTTCACTTCAGAAAACTGAACAGATGTATGTTATTAAAACAATGTTTCCAGTTCTTTTCAGATCTTTAACTCAATTTCCTTCTTAAACTATTGAAATTAGTATCTATCTTCTTTAATGCCCTATCACCAGTCTCAATAGTATACAAGTAACTGCCTCCCAAACACAAAGACTGACACTAACCATGAGCTGCAGTTTTGTACTCACTCTGTATCTGAAGACACCTGCAGAAAGGAAGCTAAGTGCTTGAGAAGAATTGACTGCTGCATCCAATCATATTTGGACCCCCATTGTACCTGGAGCAGCTGCAGTATTGCAATATGAACTACTCAAGAAGTGAAATAAAACTCTTGCATCCACCATGCCCCACTAGAGGAGATAATTATAACTCTGGACAATATGACAAAAAACACTGACCTCCTCACTCAAACTTCAAGAGCCTTGATGTGCGGGTCTCCACAACAACCAGCACTTCAGATAATCTGAGCATCCAGAAGAGAACATGTATTCTGACCAGAAGCAACTGCTGTGCCACAATTGTTCCTAAAAACTTCTCTGACCTCTATATCACACCAAGAATATTTTATATACTAACCAAAAAAAATTGCTTTATGACCACCACAGTTGTTATCCTATAAGCAGAGGACCTCTCCACATCAGTCTCCTAGAATCCACTAGACTGGTTGCCAACTGGCTGTTAAGTCTTGAGAAAGCATCTAATAAATATTTTTCTTCTTATTCTTATAGATATACACCTAATTAAATGCTGTGCTTCCAGAACCCTTTCTGAGTTCCAGACTACCTTCACAGCATAACAGATGGTTGAGTTAGTTCTCCAAAAACAGAGCTAGCAAGAAACTGCTGACTCTATAGACTATAACTCAAAACCGTGATATAAAACCCTACTGAAATTACTCTCGTGCCTAAGATTATTTTAAGACAAACAACTTTTGTCTCAAACAAGAGAATGGGGAAAAAGGATGGCAATTTCTTTCTTCTTTTCCCTGAACCTATTGATGAGGCCTGAGGCACACCTTGCAACTTCCCATGATTTGTCTCATAATTGATTAGCTAAGATTACAATGACATGTCATGATTGAGTCAGTAAGTTTAGAAATATTTGTTCCCTAAAACTAGGCTGGTGCAGCAGCTCGTGCATGTAATCCCAGCACTTTGGGAAGCCAAGGCAGACAGATCACCTGAGGTGGGGAATTCAAGTCCAGCCTGAACAACATGGAGAAATCCTGTCTCTACTAGAAACACAAAATCAGCGGGCAAAGTGGCACATGCCTATAATCCAGCCACTCGAGAGGCTGAGGCAGGAGAATCACGTGAGTCCAGGAGGCAGAGGTTGTGGTGAGCTGAGATCATGCTATTGCACTCCAGCCTGGGCAACAAGAGTGAAACTCTATCTCAAATAATAGATAAATAAATATTCCCTAAAACTAGCTAACACAAAGTTCAAATAACTTACTGAGACTTCCCCTTCTCAACAACCCAAATATAAATCTCCCCATCTCCAACTTATTTACCTCTGCTTTATAAAAATTTAAAGCAAAACCACCCTGCTGAGACATTCTGATTTTTGGATCTGAGGTGTTCTCTTTATTGCAATAGCATGAAAAATATCAGTCTCCTTACTTATCTGATTCTGGTTTTATAGTTATAATTTACAAAATTTGACCAATATAATTAATCAGTGCAAAGTGATCATCCTATTTAAAAAAACTTTTCTTACTTCAAACCAGTTATAACTAAGTAAGAAGTTTGATCAGGAGAAGAGCAAACTTATACTACTACCTAATACAATTCATTGTAACAGAGTAAAACTAAAGCATGCTATTAAGATGAACTAAGTTGAGGACCCAGGAATATTCAAACTCTGCCTTGACTATCTTACCCCTCTTCCTCCACAATCCCCAATGATGATATATTCATATAGTAAGAAAAGAAAAGCAAAGAAAAGTATTATTATTAGAGGAATGTCTGAACCATACTCTATTTTAAAATTCCAGTAGTTTGGCTGACTGTGTAGAAAGCTCCTTTAAGTATAAGCAGCATCATAAACCAAAGTAAGCCCTAAGACTGCTGCTTTGGCTTACAATATCTAAACCCTACTCTCTGAAATTTCCACTCAAGTGGGACACTCATGCATCAATCAGTAGAAGAGGGAAAATGAATGTCTCATAAAATCTTATATGAAACTCTAAGACTGCAATACTTTTTAAAATTTGGGTGGAAAAAGTGCCCTAGAAATGAACTAAATCCAGATCAACATTTTTTTTTTAATAGGGCATGAAGAAAAGGAGAGTAAGGCAAATAGGATCTTCACTTTCCTCATGCCAAAACCAGCAGAGAAGTGGAATGACTCCTAAAGATGGAACAGAAAAGACTTCTACCACTGAGCCTCTACCTGCTAAGTCAGTAGAGTTAACAGGATGATCAATACAACTGAGAAACTGAAGATTTTTATTATGTAGTGAGAACTGCAAAGTCTAATAATATAATCTGTATTGTTTTTGCTAAAAAAAGTATTGTTAATATATACCACATTTTATGATATATGTTATTAATATAATAAACATATGTTACTTTTATCAGATATCTAGTCAGTTTACATAGGAATTTATTTAACTAAACTGTCATCCTTATTGCTTATAAAGACATACACTTATTATAAAAAGGATAAAATCAATAGTTTTTTATATTCCTTTATCTAAAAAATTGTCTTTAAAAAGCTATAAATCCATAAATCAGGTAAACAAAAATTACAGAAACTCCCAGTGAAGAAGAAAAGAATATTATTGTAATTTGTCTTCTCTTTATTGATCTTGGTACTTGTTCATTATATGGTCATTAATATGAAAAATTACTTGCATTTTAGAATTTGTTAGCTTTTTAAGTAATCATTTGTGGCATTTTTAGGGGTATTTTGTTGTTTGTTTGTTTTAGTTTGGGAAATCCTGTAGAACCAAACATTAATATTAATTTCATCTTGGAACAAAATTTGGAAGAGAAAAAGCAAGAGAGTCCTAAGTTTTCCCTCACCCTAGGAAACGTGTATAAGAAAGTCTGAGCTCACAGGGACATTTACAGCAGGAGGCTCTTAAAGCGCTGTTTCTAATCCAAACAGCAATAAAACAAGTTTAAAGTGCAATGCAGGACTTTAAGTGTGAATGGGATGATATAGAATAAAAAGGGATTTAAGTAGAAATAGAAAATGGCAACTGAGCTCCTGAGGCAGCAAAGAAATTTTTCTTTGCAGATAAAAGAGGATGTCTTATATCCTATCACTTTTCAAATGGTATTCATAAAGCAAAAGCAAAAAACACTCAAAAGGGAAAAACAGGAAAATGACCCCTCTGCAGATGGAAAGACTCTTCTGTAAAAAAAAAAAAAAAAAAAAAAAAAGTCTTTATTCCTCTCTAAATCAAAGTCAGAAAACAGAATCCTATAACCATGTAAAGTAGACTATTCAGATTCATACCTTCATCCAAATGAATCAAATACTAAGAGAAAGCAGTTTTGTGACTCTTGTAACTTTGTAAATTGGAAATCCAAAAATTCTGTCTCTAAAGTTTGCTGTAACAGAATATTTTAGGTGCTACCGTTATACTCTATTATACGCTCTACACGTGGCTTTACCTACATGTATACCTTCAACCTCCTTCGTGAAGAAGTAAGGCAGCATCTATGCAGGCAAATGTCTCTATTAGCTCCCTTCATTTTCCTTTTTTTTTTAATTATACTTTAAGTTCTGGGGTACATGTGCAGGTCATGCAGGATTGTTACACAGGTATACACATGCCATTAGCCCCTTCATTTTTTAGGAATACTTTAATCAATCAGCTCTTTCCCAGTTAATTACAAAAGCATATAGGTAATCCCTCTATACACTATACAGAATATCTGCACCCCAGTTTCCTGTGAGAAAAATGTAACCCCAAATTATCTGCAGTTTAGCTCTTATCGAAAGCCAGAATGCAGACATGTTGTTTACAGATGATGGTCTGAGGGCAGGTGGTCCTCTACTTCTTCATCTATTCTAAATTAGCACCAAACATCAATATCAATCTTCAAGACTGGAGAAAGTGCACCACATTGTTCTGCCCCCTTAAAGAGCTGCTCTAACTGAATTGAGCGTTTTCTCAGTATCTTTGAACTATTTAAATAAACAGTTCACTCAGAGTTAATCCTGCAACTGTCAGGGACAAGAGAAGTGATGCTTTTCGAATAAACTGATTGGCTTTAATTTATGGATATTCGAAATCTTATAAATTATTTTATTCCATCGTTGTTTTGCCTGATAAATTTTAAAGGCAAATTTGCATCTCACTTCTAGCAACCGCACAGAAGTATATAGAGTTGTCCCTCAGTATCCAGGGAGTGGGGGAAAGGGATCAGTTCCAGGATGGCTCAGGGATACCAAAATCTGCAGAGGCTCAAGTCCCTTTTATTAAAAGGTGTAATGTTTGCACATAACCCATGCACATCCTCCGATATGCTTTAAATCATCTCTAGGTTATATATACTAATTAATTCAACGTAAATGCTATGTAAATAGTGTTACACTGTTTTGGTTATTTATTTGCATGATTTTTATTGCTTTTTTTTTTCAACTATTTTCAATCTGCAGTTGGTTGAATCCTCAGATGCAGGACCTGGGGATACAGAAGGTCGAATGTACTAATCTGTGCTAATCTAACTTCAGTGTTAATTTTTCTACTCATTTGTTTCTCTTTGGCCCTATTCCTCTCAATTATTTTTAGGTATAAGGTCCGACATGCTCCTTAATAGTAGAATTATTATTATTGGCATATCCTTAATTAAAAGACTAATTGAGTAGTAATTAAAGAAGCTTTCTAAAATATAACTAAACTTCATGGAAATAATCAGAAATACAGCTGATAAATTATCATTACTCATGTCTATTTTCAACTTTATCCTTTAATTGGCGAAGCACTCAGGTCATACTGATTGTATTACATTGTTTTAATGCCAATGCTCTTGTGCAATTCATATTTCAACACACTGAGAATAAAGGTTTCATCTTTAACAGTGCTAAAAATATTATTTTACTGGTGACATAATTAATGAGCCACCAGAAAAGCATGTCTATAACCAGGAAGGGTATTAAAAAACAACTGACAGAGTCATATGATAAAATGCTATATTTTGACATCTAAAGGATTATTTTCAATTATTTTTCTTGGACAATTAAGCTGATTCAAATTCCATAATGGGTTGTGTCAGTCATCATCATACATAAAACACTTTGATGGTGTACAGTAAGTTTTTTCTCCTCATACAAATATCTTAAAACCTGCAATTACACCTCATTAAACCTTGGCACCACAATTTGGAAGTCCCATTCATAATATTTAGTCTAAAATTGTACTAAATAAATAACATATATTATCTCTAAAGCATTCATGAACTTGTCTGCAGGAGAATATTTTAAATTGCATAAATTAGGTAGGGTTTCAAGTGTCAGTAGAACTTGATAAAATAAAATGATGAAAATTTTTCCTTTTTCTGCCATAGAGAACATGTACTAGATCAATTTATTTCTGTTTTTATTGATGTATAATAGTTATACATATTTTAGGGGTACCTATGATATATTGATACATATATACAATATGTAATCAGACTAACTGGAATATCCATCACCTCAAACATGTATCTTTTCTTTATGCTGGTAATATTCTAATTCAGCTATTTTGAACTATACATTATTGTTAACTATAACATACTATCAAATGCAGAATCTTATTGCTTCTAACTGTATTATTGTACCCCTTAAGCAACCTCTCTTGTACCTCTACCCCCACCTTCCCAGACTCTGCTAACCATGATTCGACTCTCTAACTCCATGAGATCCACTTTTTTAGCTCCCACAAATGAGATGACAACAGCAGTATTTATCTGTCTGTGCATGGCTGATTTCACTTAACATAATGATCTCCAATTCTGTTCATGTTGCAGAAAAAAACAGAATTTCACTTTTCTTCATATTTTTGTATTTCTCTAAAACAAGTAGATAATTAAGAAGGAAGAGGAGGAGGACAAGAATAAAGACAGGAAGGAAGGGAGGGATGGAGGGAGGGAGGGAGGAAAGAGAGAAAGGAAGAAAGAGAGAATGAGAGAGAGAAAGAAAGGAGAGGAAAGGAAGGAAGGAAGGTGGGAAGTACATAGAACTATATTCATTAAAAATGTTTATGGCAATGAATAAATTGAATAAACTACAATTAAAAAACAAGAACATAGATGAATCTCACAAACATAATGTTCAGTGAAATAAGCCAAACATTGAAAACTACATAGAGTATAATTCCATTCATATCATGTTCATATGAATTCCATTCATTTCATTCATATCATTCCATTCAAATCATGTTCAACAATATTTGCAGAAAATATGACTGAGAGGAAATTACTATTTATAAATTTATAAAAATTTTTGTAATTTTAAATTTATATTTATTTTAATATACATATTTATTTTAATTTAATTTTAACTTAATGTATATATAGATTTATAAATTATAAATTTATAAATTAACTATATTTACACACAAAGATTTCTTAACAGTCCAATAAGGAAAAACCTAAAATGCCCTAATATAAGTAAGTGATCATGCAACATACAAAAGAGATATACAAATGAACAATATACCCATAAAAAGTTATTCAGCATCTATCAAAGAAGTGTGACTCGGAGAGAGATCCAAGATGGCCGATCACTAGCAGCTCAGAATTGCAGCTCCCAGTAAAAGCGCAGAGAGCCAGTGGACGCCACACTTACCGACAAATTTTTGCTGCCCACGGACCAGGACATTCCCAGCGGAGGAGCCCCACGGGTCGCCAGCGCGACCCTTTCAGCTGGCGCAGCTGTTTTGCCGGCGCCTCGCCCGGCGGCTCTTGGTGCGGAGTAAACGGGACTGAGTCTCCTTTTGGATGATGTTTGGAGCTCTGTGAAGGCAGAGCAGTCCATCCAGCTGATTGAAAAAGAGGGACTCAAGAGGGAAGTCAGTTCAGAGACCCCCGGGGAAAAACACCACGAATTTCAACGCTGCTGTTTTAGCTAGCGTTGTGGGTCGCCACAGTGCAAATTACATAGATTCCGGAGTTGGGAATTAACAAGCTCGACGTCCACTCAGAGACCTAATTTGAAAGTTGGTAATTACAAAGACGACAGATGGATAAAACCATAAAGATGCCAAGAAGCCACCGTAAAAAACTGAGAACACTCAAAATCGGAAGGTCTCTCCTTCTACAGAGGACGCTAGTTCCTCATCAGTAACGGAACAAGGCTTGATGGAAAACGAGTGTGAAGAATCATCAGAATCAGGCTTCAGAAGGTGGATAATAAGAAACTTCTGTGAGCTAAAAGAATATGTTCTAAACCAATGCAAAGAAACTAATAACTTTGAAAAAAGGTTTGACAAAATGATAACGAGAATGGACAATTTAAAGAACATAAACGAATTAATGGAGCTGAAAAACACAATATGAGAAATCCGTGAAGTATGCACAAGTTTTAACAGCCGAATTGATCAAGTAGAAGAAAGGATACTAGAGGTCGAAGACCAACTTAATGAAATGAAATGTGAAGACAAGATCAGAGAAAAAAGCGTAAAAAGGAATGAACAAAATCTTCAAGAAATATGGGACTATGTGAAAAGACCTAATTTACGCTTAATAGGTATACCTGAAAGTGATGAAGAGAATGAATCCAAGTTGGAAAATATTTTTCAGGATATTATCCAGGAAAATTTTCCTAAACTAGCAAGGCATGACAATACTCAACTCCAGGCAATACAGAGAACCCCACAAAGATATTCCTCAAGAAGACCAA
>PVKP010017066.1:0-46879 GCA_004027715.1 Plecturocebus donacophilus
CGTCATTTCCGTGGGGAGCACTGTATGAGTGTGCCCCTGAAACTAGTGTCCTCCCCCTTCCATCCTTCCTCTCTTCTTCCCCTTCCCAAGTCTCCCTCTCTTCCTTTCTCTTTTTCTTCCTCCTCCACTGTGTATTAAGTATCTATTTCTGCCAGGTACAGAGCTGGGAGCTGGGATACAGGGACAAAGAAGACACAGAGACCATCCCTAAAGGGGCAATGTCCTCACTATAGCGGGGAAGGACATGGACTTTAGGACCTGAGTGTGTCAATCCAATTTCCAGCTCTGCTCCTTGCCAGCTGTGTAATCTTGACAAGTTCCTTAACCTCTCTGGGTCTCAGTTTCCTCATGTGTGAGATAGTGTAACACAGGACTCTGCCTCAGAGTTGTTGTGTGGCTTACAATGAGAGAACTATATATGTCATGCACTTAGAACGGTGCCAGGCATGTGGAAACACTACATAGGCATTTGTTATTATCTGCCTAGTCTATAGCACAGTCCTGAAAGCTGCATTCTGATCATTTATATTCTCCCGAGATAAATTACACAGCATGACACATAGTAACTTCTCCATCTATAAAATGGCAATTTGAATGGAAAATTCTAGAATTATTTTAGGTAAGCTATTTTTTGTTCCTCCTTGCTGAAGTGTGAGGAAAACACAAAAGTAATCTGTTAAGGGAATTTTGAGTATGACATCTTTGGTGTCGAGACAATACAATGATTAAAACCCAGTAGTGAAGACAGGCTGAAAGGTTGTTGTTGTTGAGTCGGAGTCTCACTTTCGTTGCCGAGGCTGGAGTGCAATGGCGCAACCTCGGCTCACCACACCCTCCGCCTCCCGAGTTCAAGTGATTCTTCTGCTTCAGCCTCCTGAGTAGCTGGGGCTACAGGCATGTGCCACCACACTCAGCTAATTTTCGTATTTTTAGTAGAGACAGGGTTTCTCCACGTTGGTCAGGCTGGTCTCAAACTCCCAACCTAAGGTAATCCATCCACCTTGGCCTCTCAAAGTGCTGGGATTACAAGTGTGAGCCACCTCGCCTGGCCTGAAAGATTTAACTATTGCCATCTTAGCTGGCCTGGAATGAATTCTCTCCCCTGGGACCCAAAAAGTGGTGATAAGTTATGAATTAAACTAGACAAGACAATCCCAGGCCTGCTGACTCTAACCGGGGTTTAGCAGTGTGCACTAGAGTTCAGCACTCCAGCTTTTCTTTCTTTTTTTTTTTTTTTTGTATTTTTTGAGACAGGGTCTCACTCTGTTACCCAGGCTGGAGTACAGTGGTACGATCATGGCATAATGCAGCTTTGACCTTCTGGACTCAGCCTCCTGAGTAGCTGGGACCATAGGTGTATGCCACCATGCCCAGGTAATTTATTATTATTATTATTATTTGTAGAGACAGGATCTTGCTTTGTTGCCCAGACTGGTCTTGAACTCCTGGGCTCAAGAGACCCTCCCACCCTGGCCTCCCAAAGTGCTGGGATTACAGATGTGAGCCACTGCGTCTGGCCAGCACTTCAGCTTTTAGTAAAGGGAAAAGAAAGAAAAAATTTCAACCAAGCTTCACCCTCCTCACAATACATATCATGTGTGTGAGGGTGGGGTGGTAGTGTTGAAGGCAAAGGGGTGGGGGTGGCCTGAGAGCATGAATCTGCAGTATCAATTGAGGAAGCCAGTAGTTTAAACTATTCTTGGACTGAGTTTTTTTCCATTTCTGTTAGCCAGATCATTTATTTTTATTTATTTTTTAAAGTGAAAGCAAGTTTATTAAGAAAGCAAAGGAGTAAAAAGAATGGCTATTCCATAGGCATAGCAGCCCAGACCATTTTTTTTAAAGGTGCTATTAGGAATAATTATTCTCTCTTGGGGGTTTTCTTTTTATAAAGTTAAGTAATGACATGTGTGTTTGAAGTAGGTCAGCAAAGAGGAGTTGTCTGGTTTTGCTTTCTAAGCAACTCTGCCTGTGCTGTCATCTACATAACTTTTTAATTAGAAGTCTCTTCCAAGTTCACAAGTAAGAACTGCACCCCTGCTGCCTGAAAGAGCTGAATTATTTACACCAACAAGCATCTCACAAAGGCATGTCACAAACATGGGTAGACAAAAAGATTGTTCATGTTCATAGGATTTAAAGCTGGGATGTCCAATCTTTTGGCTTCCTTGGGCCACATTGGAAGAAGAAGAATTGTCTCAGACCACACATAAAATACACTATTGATAACTGATGAGCCAAAAAAGAAATTGCAAAAAATACTTAATAATGTTTTAAGAACATTTACAAATTTGTGTTGGGCTGCATTCAACGCTGACCTGGGCCACATTGATTTAAAGCTTTGATGCTAGTGTTTCTACAAAGACCAAGTGGGACTGAAACAGCGAATATTATTTCAAAAGTCATGATATTACTCAGGGCTTAGTAGGGTAACTTACCTGAATCAAAAATGGAAACAGAATGATGGTGTGGGTGAGCCAGGCGGACCTGTGAGTGTGACCTTCCTTGGGAAAAGGATCTCTGTAGATGTAATTAACCTGAGGCTTGCCCCAAGTCCAGCCACATCACTTACTCATTGTGTGTCTTGGGCAAATTTCTTTTCTGAGCCTCAGTTTCTTTGTCTACAAATTAGAGCAAATAATAAAACTGTATGATCTTCAAATCCAAGCGCTTTGGAAACTGACATTCTATTCTTAACTAATTTGGTGATGATCTAATCAACCTCACTCAATTAATTTGTTCATAAACCCTTTCATGTGGATTTTTATAGTCTGTTTTATTTAATGTTAATCTACATGTTTTGCTACACAATTATTAAAGTCTTAGTTTAGTAATTGGAGTGCAGCCCCAGACCCTGCTGAGGGTAGCACATAATATATTATACTCCTAACATTTTTTTTTCTCAAAAATCTAGAAAATTTTGAGTTTCAAAACATACCTGGCCCCAAAGATTTCAGATAACAAACTGTGGACCTATACCTTCCTCATAGGATTATGACAACAGCATGAAACAATGCAAATAGAATTTCTGGAACACCCTATGTTAATACTATTTCCATTCCCCTTTTCCCCGAAGAATCTTTCCTAAGACACCAACTTCTTCCTTCAAGCAGCAGCCAGAGACCTTTGCTCAATGACTGGTAAGGGTTTTCTATACTTTTGGCATCTGTATCTTTTTGCCCAACTTGCCTACTAGTCTGTAAACTCCTTCAGGGTGGGGATTGTGTTCCAGTGATTAGTGGCACACAATCTGCCAAAAGTTTAACAAATATTTAAAAAATAAATGCAGCAATGATTTATTAGCTTTCTGGTGGGATCTACAGTTTCTTGATCACATGTTGGGTAGGGATGCACCATGGAAGGGGGTTTTACTACGGATGTACAAGAAAAGTTTTGGAGTCTTGGGGAAGCCAGCAGGAGAGGGCAGCCATAGGAGGCAATGATAGAGGGCAGCCGTGGGAGGCAATGATAGGGACTCCCTGCATCCAGGTTTGCCTGGCACTGTCCTGTTTTAAGCCTGTTGTCACAGGACAATCATTGACTCATGTATTAGTCCGTTCTCACACTGCTAATAAAGACATGACCAAGACCAGGTAATTTATAAATAAAAGAGGTGTTTTTGTTTTGAGACAGTCTTACTCTGTCACCCAGGCTGGAGTGCAGTGGTGCAATTTTGACTCACTGCAACCTCCACCTTAGGTTCAAGGGATTTTCATGTCTCAGCCTCCTGAGTAGCTGGGATTACAGGTGTACACCACCATCCTGGCTAATTTTTGTAATTTTAGTAGAGACAAGGTTTCACCATGTTGGTCAGGCTGGTCTCAAACTCCTGGCCTCAAATGATGCACCCACCCTGGTCTCCCAAAGTGTTGGGATTACAGGCGTGAGCCACTGTGCCCTGCCAGAAAGAGGTTTAATTGACTCACAGTTCAGCATGGCTGGGGAGGCCTCAGGAAACTTACAATCATGGCTGAAGGGGAAGCAAACAGGTCCTTCTTCACATGGCAGCAGCAAGGAGAAGTGCCGAGCAAAAGGGGGAAAAGCCCCTTATAAAACCATCAGATCTCATGAGAACTCACTCACTATCACGAGAACAGCAGCATTATGGGAACTACAATTAAAGATGAGATTTGGGTGGGACACAGCCAAACCATATCAACTCCCATTTTCTCTCTTGCATTCTCAAATGTGTCTTCGTTTGGATAAATCCTGTGGACACTCTGCACAAGGAGCACCGGGGGAAGTCTCAGGGTGCAAGGAATTTTTTGTGTGTGTGCACGGTAGAAGGGGAGGGAGTTCACTAAAAGGAGAAAAGAGGGTGCCTTAAAAAGGTAGGCTTGAGGGGTGGAGGAGCCAGAAGTGAGGCTAGCAACAACCTAGATCCCCTTAACAATGATTAAGAGCATAGCCTTTGGACTCAGTAGACATGAGGACCCATACTAGCTGTATAACTTACTGGCTATATAACATATTATAGTGGGTTAAATGGTGGCCCTTAAAAAGATACACCCATGTCTTAACTCTAGGAACTTGTGAATGTGACTCTTGGAAAAGGAACCTTTGTAGATGTAATTAACTGAAGGCTCTTGAGAGGAGATCACCCTGGATTATCCTGGCAGGTCCTAAATCCAGTGGCAAATATCCTTATAAGAGAAACGCAGTGGAGAGACCTGGAGAGGAGGAGAAGACCGCATGAAGATGGAACAGAGATCAGAGTTATTCAGCCAAGTCAAGGAGTGCCTGGAGCCACCAGAAGCCAGAAGAGGCAAGGAAGGATCCTGCCCTAGCGCGTTTGGAGGCGTGCGGCCCTGCCAACACCTTGATTTCAAAGTCTGGCCTCCATAAATATGAAATAAATTCTTCTTTTAAGCCACCAAGTTTGTGGCAACTTTTTACAGGAACCCCAGGAAACTAACACACAGAGTGTGAGTTACCTAAACATTGTGAGCCTCAGTTACCTTATCTGAAAATGGGGTTAAAACTTGGACCTACCTTTTAGGGCTGCCTTAAGGAGTAATAGAAATCATACATGGGAATTGCATGGCACCAAGTTGGTCCCTAATAGTTGGAAACTTGTTACAATGGCTGATGAAGAGCGGTAATGAAATACTGAATTTATCCAGCAGATGGCAGAAGATGGATTTGCAAACAAGCGGACTTCACAAGGTTTGCTGCCCAGCAATGCAGCGCCAGGCTTCAAGTAGCCTTCCTGGCTCACAAACTGATGAGGATTCACCCTCGCCAAGCCAAGTGAGCTCTCAGCTCTGTAGAAACTGAAGTAATTCTGTTTTCCTTTGACCACTGTACACCACAGAGGCTGACATTGGTGAATAAAAAGAGTGTGGTGTAGTAGAAAATACCTGGGTTCTAGGCTCAGCTGTATCAGCTCACTAGGATTCAGTTTGCTCATTGGTAAAGTAGCGACAAGATGAAATACCAAGTGCACCAGAATTAAAGGACTGTTGTGACACCAAAATAACATCATGTGTAAAAGTGCTATGAAAACAAGATGCCATAAAACACAGAAGGGGCTAAGGAGAGATTAATTCATGGAGAACTTATTCGTCTTTTTGAGACAGAGTCTCATTCTGTTGCTAAGGCTGGAGTGCAGTGGTGCGATCTCAGCTCACTGCACTGTCTGCCTACCGGGTTCAAATGATCCTTGTACCTCAGCCTCCTGAGTAGCTGAGATTACAGGCACGCACCACCAAGCCTGGCTAACTTTTTTTGTATTTTTAGTAGAGATGGGATTTCATCTCAAACTCCTGACCTCAAGTGATCCGCCCGTGTTGGCCTCCCAAACTGCTGGGATTACAGGCATGAGCCATCGTGCCTGGCCTAATTAATGAGATAACTTCTGCAAGAATCCAGAGTCACAGCTGATTTGTTTATTCATTTATTCACTCAGCAAACATTTATTTGTGCCAGGCATCGTTCTAGATCCAGGGAATATTGCTTACACTGGAGAAGTTCGCATTCTAGTTAGGGTGGACAGATGTGATAAAGATGTTCACAGGGTGGAATTTTCTCTCAGCTACTAGGGTAACATTCCAACTCTGTGTTTTGGTTTAAGGAACACATTTGATATTATGTAAAATATTATATATTTTTTCTCTTTTATTTATTTTCCTTATTTACAATAAGGCTTACTTTCAAAATTAAGAAACACATATTTCCTTCTTAATTTCTTTGTGAAATTCTTAAACAAACACTAATAGTTATGATTAAGTGAAAAAAGAAAACTGCAAGACGGGCCAGGCATAGTGGCTCACGCCTGCAATCCTAGCACTTTGAGAGGCCAAGATGGGTGGATCACTTGAGGTCAGGAGTTCAAAACCAGCCTGGCCAACACGGTGAAACCCCGTCTCTACTAAAAATACAAAAGAAATTAGCTGGGCATGGTGGTGTACTTCTGTAATCCCAGCTACTTGGGAGGCTGAGGCAGGAGAATTGCTTGAACCCAGGAGGTGGAGGTTGGTGTGAGCTATCACGCCACTGCACTCCAGCCTGATGACAGAGTGAGATTTCATCTCACACAAAAAAAAAAAGAAAGAAAGAAAAGAAAAGAAAATTGTAGGACAGAATGCATAGAAAGAATTATTTATCTATGTAAAAGGTGGAGGAATACACTTTCGTATTGTTAACAGTGGCTACCTCTGGGGAAAGGGTGAAGTGATATTTGAAAAAATGCGGCTTTTACCTTTTCTTTTCCATGCTCCTATATCATCTGAATTTTTTAAAGTATGCACTCACTTCTTTTGCCATTAAAAAAAGAACACTAATATTTTTAATGACCCTGTCTCAGAAAACTCTTCTGTACTCGCAAGGCTAATTCAGACACAGTGGCGTACACTGATGAGGGAGCTAGTTGTCTGCCTTTTGGAAAGAAAATTAAAAGGAAGAGGAAAGTCCATATTAATCCTCCTTTGTATTCTTGTAGAGGTCATCTAGTCGGAAGTGATCCAAGCTGCTTTAAAGCCCTTCTCTTCTTTAAAGTGATTTACAAACATTAGCTCAGAACCCTTCAGGGCCTCATAGTGAGGCGGGCTCATATAAGAGGCTGGTGAGTCATCAGGAAGTGCCAGCTGTGGATGCCATGCCAGCAGCCCTAATAACACCCCTACCGTGTGTCTCTGGCTGTACTGTGCTCAAAGGGCTTTCTCCTGCATTATCTACTATAAACCTTCTATGACCCTTGGGAGGTCAGGTCAGTACTGCCATTCCTATATTACATAAGAGATGGGGGAATCTATCATATAGGTTCTGGAAAGTGAAATGACAAGCCCAAGATGGGGAAGCCAGTCAGTCAGCAGCAGGGCTCCACGTCATTTATATGTCAATTACTGCACAGCACAAAAGAGATGACCACTAATGTCAAACCTCATGTGACATACCTTTGGCATTGGGGAAGTAGGAGAGGGACAAGAGCAGCAGTCTTTCTGTTAATTTCCTTTTTCCCCTTTTCTCCCTTCTTTCTTTCTATCCTCCCTCCTTCGTTCCCTCTGCTTCTACTCCACTGGGAAAAGAGGAGGGGAGGAAGAGGACCCTATTAGGGAAGTAAACAGAGTGTCACAGTTCAGTTCAGCAGCCAAGTTTCATGCAAACTTGAATTACACTGCGGATTTGAAGCAATGTGTCAGAAATGTATTAACCAAGTCTCATTTATGTACAAATGTTGAGGAAATGAGAAGCTTTTCACACTGTAAATTAGTCAACAGTTGCTTGAGTTCAGTGCAGGAAGGCTGTGACTTGCAGGCGGTGTTCACACTTTTGCCACACGGGGACGCCACCACCGCGGGTGGCTGGACATACCGGCCGCTCCGTCAGGGTGGACCATGTGAGCATTGCACAATACGAAGTTTCACTCACCCTCATCACTCCTTTTGAAATGACCATTTACACAGTTTTCTCTCCCACCGAACTAAATTCCTCAAAGGCAAGCTTAGACTTACGACTTATTCCTTTAAACCCTATCTCCCAGACCAGGCATATAGCCACTTATCATTAAGATTTTTTTCTCTTAAAAGTATTTTTTTTTGAGACCGAGTCTCAACTGTGTCACCCAGGCTGGAGTGCAGTGGCGCTATCTTGGCTCACTGCAACATCTACCCCCAGGCTCAAGCGATTCTTGTGCCTCAGCCTCCCCAGTAGCTGGGATTACAGGCATGTGCCACCACGCCTGGCTAAGTTTTGTATTTTTAGAAGAGACAGGGTCTTGCCATGTTACCCAGGCTTGTTTTAAACTTCTGGGCTCAAGCGATCCTCCTGCGTCAGCCTCCCAAAGTGCTGGGATGACAGGCGTGAGTCACCGCATCCTGCCTTGTAAAGTATTCTTAATACAGAAAATTTCAAATATATCCCAAAGTACACAGTATAATATAAGGAACTCTCTTGTCCCCATTATCCAGCTCCAGCAACTCCCAACTCATGGTCAATCATGTTTCCACTACACCTCCTACTTCTTAGAATTAAATACGTAATGTGAATACTTTGGTGTATTTGTAAGACATTATAAAAAAGAAAAGAAAAGAAATGTGACTGCTAGGACTCTCTCACTGTCTTTAAAATGCCTGGGTGGGTGGCAGTGGGCAGAGTAGAGAGAATGAGCATTTTTCTAGAGGTTGGAAGCTTTTGTGGAACAATTTCCTGTAATGGGAAAAATTGAGAAGGGTAAGAGGAAGCAATAATGATTTCTATGTGCCAAGTGTTGTGCATTAGTATTGAATTTCACCTTTCTGGGAGATACAGGTATGACATACCCATTTTAAAGATAAGGCTCAGAGATGTTGAGTGCTATATCTTCAGCAAAGCTGGGATCGGAGCCCAGCTGTGTGTGGCTTCAAGGTCTGTATTCTCCACCCTCTTATAGGACGACCATGCAATGCATATCAAACCAAATCCCCCCGTGGTCTGAGGCTCTCCCTCCCACCCATGTACCTAAATCCAGCTTCATTCACAGGGCCTTGCGGGACAAGCCCTCAGGGTTACTCCAACCTGGTGGAGAAGGAAAGGTTTCCAGACCCAGAGTGTCGAAAGGGGAATTCAGTTTCTTATTAAAAGGAGTTCATTTCCTCCTGTTGTGTGTCCTAAGAAAATGACTGCCTGGAGTCCCAAAGAATTTGCAAGTAAATTTGTAGGCCAAGCGTGGTGGCTCTTGCCTGTAATCTCAACAGTTTGGGAGGCTGAGGCATGAGGATTGCTTTTGTCAAGGAGTTTGAGACCAGCCTGAAAAACACAGCAAGACCTGTGTCTACACACACCCACACACACACACACACACACACACACGCACACACACTAGCTGGGCGTGGTGACACATACCCGTAGTCCCAGCTACTTGGGAGGCTGAGGTGGGAGAATGGCTTGAGCCCAGGAGTTTGAGGCTGCAGTGAGCCATGATCATGCCACTGCACTCATCCTGGGTGAAAGAGTGAGACCGTGCCTCAAAATAAAGAAATTGTAAGGAGTTAAACAATAAAACACACATACACTGGTTAGGATAAGCCATCTGTGGGAAAAATCTAAGAGATTGTGTGTTTAAGTGTGTTCTTGAATAGATTAGACTGGATTTGATTGTGACTCTAAGGGAGTAAACCAAGCCCCAATTACTTTTAGGGGAAGGAGACCCCATCATAAGAGAAGGAAGCTGATCAGCCATGGCCGCTTGGAAAATGTCAAGTCTCAGGGGCAAATGCTAGCAAGCTCTGTCCATTGTGTATAGCCAGGAAGAAAGCTTGGCAAGCAGACCTGAGCAAAGAGGTTTGCTGGGCAAAGCAACCCCTCTAGTGGGTACGAGCTCCCTGAGCTGAGAGGGATGTCTTCTGTTCAACCTTTGCTCCAATTCCTTGCTCGCTCTTCTGGATAATTTGGCTTCTTGAGTTTTCGTTTCTCAACAGGGAAAGAACAAGGTGCTCTGGCTCGTATGAACTTCCAGTACTCTCAAAAGTTGATTTTCTCATTATAAATGAATAAATTGGCTTTCTGGTTATAACTTGGCTTCTCCAGTAATTTGCCTCCAGGGAGCGAATCGACTGATCTCCCTACTAGAGTGTGCTGTCTGCTTGCCAGCTTAACTTCTCTCTGTAAGTGAATAAATGGGCCTCCCGTAGTTTACATATCAACCTCTCAGGGGTTCCTGGTTAATGCCTGGTTTCCTGGGGAAGAAGGACCAGGTGAGAAGTGCCAATAAACAGGTCTCCTGGAATGCAAAAGAGCAGGCCCCCATAGGTGGAGAATTCAACAAGGCAATGAATGTGGTCTCCTGGGGTCTCTCGGAAAAGAACTGTTGTCTGAAGCACAGTGACACGTGGCCTTAACACGAGGAACCGAACCTTCATGCCCCAAAGGAAGCAAGTTTGGATCCTTTCACCCCCAAGCAGGTTATTCCAACTCAGTGAGGAGAATCCCTACTTTATTCCCATTGGCATGAAACAAAGAGTTTCTCGGAAGCAAAATTTGCCATGTCGCTCCTCCCTTAGAATCCTTTGACAACCTTTTATTACTTAGAGTATAAAATCCAAACTCCTTGGCAAGACTTGCCTTTATGACAGGAAAAATAAAAAATTATTGCTACATGATTTCATCAAATCAAATCCCCTTATAACTGCAAGGTGTTTTATTATTTGAAGTACTAAATAAAACTGTCAATGAAACTATGAGATCCCACTGATCATAAAACACATCCAATTTCAGATAGACTAAAATGTGGAAAATATTCAAGTCTAAAGTTGCTAAACGATGGTATTTAAAATGAAAGCTGAGAATTGTAATTTTTCCCTTTTAGGGGAGAGATGAAATAATTCTGGCCGGGTGTGGTGGCTCACACCTGTAATCCCTGCACTTTGGGAGGCCAAAGAGGGCGGATAACTTGAGGTCAGGAGTTTGAGACCAGCCTGACTAACATGGCAAAACCCCATCTCTACGGAAAATACAAAAATTAGCCTGGCATGGTGTTGCACACCTGTAATCCCAGCTACTCAGGAGGCTGAGGCAGGAGAATTGCTTGAACCCAGGAGGTGGAGGTTGCAGTGAGCTGAGATCACACCACTGCACTCCAGCCTGGGCAACAGAGCAAGACTCCATCTCAAAAAAAATAATTCTGTTATTTAGGAAAATATGGTGATGAATTGTATATTTTTGAGAAGGTCTGGCTTATATGCTTAGACTAGATAAGTGAGAATAAGTGAGAGAGACAGAGAGAAATAGAGAGAGAGAGAGAGGAGAATTACTCTATACCATAAGGAACTAGTGCTTTCCTTGCTGCCAGAACAGTGGGGATGGGGAGACATGAGGAAGGTCTAGATTCAGAGAAGTGTTCTCTAGAATCACCTGGGAGTTTTCAAATGCATGCCCATCTGGCCCCACTTTCACAACTTCAGGCTAAGATGATTTGAGATGAGTACTGGGAATTGGTCTTTTTAAAAGTTTCTAGGAGATTGGAACTGGTAGGACAGAGGAGGTGGCAGTCACAGGTGCTTAAGAAGATCAAGTTGGCTGGTAAGAACCTTCCCATAGTGGAGGTGGCCTGTGCACGCTGGGGCTGCCAAGGAAGGGGTTTCCTGTCTGTGTAGCCGCCTTTGGCTCTCTCACGCCTGCAGTGTGAGCTGGCCATCCCAGCACTTGGATGTGAGCGGTGTTTTGGGGAAAGGAGGAAAGTGAGTTGCCGCCCAGAAAGGAAGACGCAGAGGACAGACATCAGGGACCAACTGCAGCAGCGGAGCGGAGAGCAGCGAGCGACAGAGGCCCAGGGCCACAGCGCCCAGTGCTGGGAGAGCACTGCCTCGCCCTGCCCCCAGAACCACACCAAATCCTCAGGGATACTGGGCTTCCCACTGTTGGTGGCATGGCTGTTTCAGCTTTTCCATTTGAATATTGAATGAGAGGATCATGCCTGAGGGCTTGAGGAACTGGGGCCACTCAGAACCAACACTGGTTTTGTCACGTGTTTAATGATCTGGTTCTTGCCCACCTATCCCACCCTCTTCACACCTGTGGCCTCACCCTCACCTCTATCCTGGGCTGCTTGAAATACCTATTCACCCTTAAAGACTCAGCCCAAGGTTTACCTGCTTTGAGAAACCTTTTCTTCCCTCCCCCATCCTTCACCTCCACTGGAGTGGATGATTTCCTCCTGCTGCTCCGCCGGATCACCTGCAGGCCTCTCAGCATGCCTCCGTTCTGGGTTGAATTGTGTCCCCCCAAAAGATAAGCTGGAATCCTAACCCCTGGTGCCTTATGTGACCTTATCTGGAGATAAGGTCCTTATAAATGTTACTGAGTTAACATGAAGACATGAGGGTGAGCTTTAATCCCATAGGCCTGGTGTCCTTATACAAAGAGAAAAATCTGAACACAGAGACAGACATGCACAGAGAGTAGACCATGTGAAGATTAGAGTTCATGTTGCCACGAGCCAAGGAACTACCGCAAGTAGGGGAGAGGCCTGGAGTACATCCCTCCCCAGCTCCGCCAAAGGGGAGAAGTACAGCAAGAGAATAATTAACAGGGGACCCGGCTAATTCCAGATAGCTTCTCAAGGAAGGTGACATTTGAGATGAGCAGAGAGAAAGAGCCCTGCTGACACCTTGGTTTTGAAATTCTAGCCTGCAGAACTGTGAGATGGTAAAATTCTGTGGTTACAAGTCACTCAGTTTGTGGTACTTCGTTATGGCAGGCCTAGCAAATTTGTACGGACTCTGACATGTCAGTGACTTCACTTTTTAGGTCTATTACTCCCACTAAACTATAAGCCTCTCAAAAGCAGAGACTGCCTTACTCACCTTTGCACTCATCTAACAACACCTAAATGTTTGTTGAATGAATCAGTGATTACAGTTCATCCCGTTTCCTGAATCTACTCTCAGAAATGGCACGTGGTGGTAGAAAATGCCAGGTGCTTAGTTGGCTTCTGTTACCAGCTCTGCTGCCATCTGTCCATGACTGTCATCAATAACCACAGCAATGACAATGACCCCAGTTTCAGCTAGCATTTGGTGGGCATCAAACTGTGTGAGAGGCTGGACATGGTGGCTCATGCCTGTAATCCCAGCACTTTGGGAGGCCGAGGCAGGTGAATCACCAGGTCAAAAGTTCAAGACCAGCCTGACCAACATGTTGAAACCCCGTCTCTACTAAAAATACAAAAATTAACTGGGCGTGGTGGGGCATGCATGTAGTCCCAGCTAATTGGGAGTCTGAGGCAGGAGAATTGCTTGAACCTGGAAGGTGAAGGTTGCAGTGAGCCAAGATCATGCCACTGCACTCCAGCCTGGGAGACAAGAGAAAGACCCTGTCTCAAAAAAAAAAAAAAAAAACTGTATGAGAATAGTCACTCAAAAACCATTGAGTGGTGCTTGCTTTGGCAGCACATATACTAAAATTGGAGTGCTACAGAGAAGATTAGCATGGCCCCTGCGAAATGATGACATGCAAATTTGCGAAGGGTTTTATAGTTTTAAGACTCATGCACAAATGTCACAAGCAGCTTTATCTGAAATCACAAAAACCTGCAAACAACCCAAACATCTAACAACAGGTTAGTGAACAAACAAGTTGTGATATATTGGTATATCTGTGCAGTGGAATAATTCTTAGCAATGAAAAATAATGAATTGTCCATACAGGTATCAATGTAGATGAACCTCAAAATAATTATGAATGAAATTAGCTAAAAAACAAGTACATATTATGTGATTCCATTTATATAAAAATGTAGAAAATGCAAGCTAATATATAATGACAGGAACAAATTAATCATTGCCTAAAAATGGGGAGAAGCAGAGGGACAGGAGAAAGGGGTCACCAAAGGACATAAGGAAACTCATGAAGGTGGTGGATATATTCAATATCTTGATTCTGGTGATGGTTTCAAATTGTACAGTTTAAGTGTGTTCAGTTTATTATGCGTCAATTATCTTCAATAAAGCTATTATTAAAAAAAAAAAACCATTGGGTGACTTGCATGGGTCAAGTTCTGTGCTAGAAACTGAGGATAGAGTGCTAATCAAGAGCAGCGTGGTCCCAGCCTTCAGGGAGTTTATAAACTAACAGGAGAGAGGGTTCAAGTAGTTGCATAATTTCCATGGTGGTAAATACTAAAAGGAGAAGAAGAGTACAACAAGAGAATAATTAATGGGGAACTTGGGTACCCCAGAAGGCTTCTCAGGAAACATGATGTTTGAGCTGAGCAGAGGGGTTTGTAGAAATAAACGAGGCAAAAAGGTAAGTGAGCATATTCCCAGTAGAGGACACAGCACGTGTGAAGCCTGTTCATTCAACAATTATCAGCCAGGTGCAGTGGCTCACGCCTGTAATCTCAGTACTTTGGGAGGCTGAAGCGTGTGGATCACCTAAGGTCGGGAGTTCAAGACCAGCCTAACCAATATGGAGAAACCCTGTCTCTACTAAAAATACAAAATTAAGTGGGCATGGTGGCATATGCCTGTAACCCCAGCTACTTGGGACCCTGAGGCAGGAAAATAGCTTGAACTCAGGAGGTGGAGATTACAGTGAGCTGAGATTGTGCCATTGCACTCCAGCCTGGAAAACAAGAGTGAAACTCCATCTCAAAAAAATAAAAAATAAAATAAATAAACAATTATCTACTGAGACCTTATATGGGATAGGTAATTGTTCTAGGTCCTGCATACAGCAGAAAACAATTAATAAAGATCTCAGCTGTTGTGGGCTGGCATGGTGGCTCATGCCTGTAATCCTAGCACATTGGGAGGCCAAGGCGGGTAGATTGCCTGAGCTCAGGAGTTCAAGACCAGCCTGGGGAACATGGTGATACCCCGTCTCTCCTAAAAATACAAAAAACTAGCTGGGCATGGTGGCGTGTGCCTGTAATCCCACTTACTTGGGAGGCTGAGACAGGAGAATCCCCTGAACCCAAAGGCAGAGGTTGCAGGGAGCCAAGATCGCACCATTGCACTCCACTCTGGGTGATAAAGCAAGACTCCATCTGAAAAAAAAAAAAACCATCTCAGCTGTTGTGAAGGTCACCTTCCAGAAGCCAGACAGAGGTGAGCAGGAAGAACAGGGGAAAGAAGAAAGTGTGGCAGGTGTCTTCCAGGAATTGAAATTGAAAAGGCCTGATCCACTGAATCTCTTGTTTTTTTTTCTGAGACGGAGTTTGCTCTTTCATGGAGGCTGGAGTGTAGTGGCGTGATCTTAGCTCACTGCAACCTCCGCCTCCTGGGTTCAAGTGATTCTCCTCTCTCAGCCTCCTGAGTAGATTACAGTTATGCACCACCACGCCTGGCTAATTTTTGTATTTTTAGAAGAGACGGGGTTTTACCATGTTGGCAAGGCTGGTCTCGAACTTCTGACCTCAAGTGATCTATCCACCTCCGCCTCCCAAAGTGCTAGCATTACAGACATGAGCCAGAGTGCCTGACCTCACTGAATCTGCCTTTCATACCTAGAACTGTGTGTGGCATACTGCAAGAGCTTAATAAATTATTTGCTGCAAATGAAGGAGAGTCATTGGGTGGGGTGGGATTGGGGTGTGTGTGGTGATTCTGATACAACCTGAGTTAACTGCCACTAAACTAAAAAGTGCTTTAGAGCTCACAGAGGCTTTTAACATTCGCAGCCCTACTTTTCACTGCTATTAAATGGTGTCGTTGGTCTCAATAATCCTACAAACTCTTCTGGTAATAAAATGTGCTCAGCCTGTGAGTGGTCCAGTTTTAAGGCCAGCTTCACAGCTCTTGGCATTCTTAACCCAAGCCAGATTGTATGGTTCTTAAGTGAGAGGATTGACTGTGCTGAGGAGCCTCAGAAGGAGGAGAGTGTGTCCTTCCCGTCCTGGTGGTTGCCTCCCTTGCTTAGGATATCCTGACCTCCGGTCTGGGCTATTATATGAAGAAAGAGCCACAGTTCCACTTCTAATGTTTAGGAAAACATTTTGATGGACTTTTGGTTGATGGAGGCAGATTCCATCTCCCTTTCTCTCTCTCTCTCTTTTTTTTTTTTTTTTAAAGACAGAGTCTTGCTCTGTCACCCAGGCAAAAGTGCAGTGGCACGATCTTTGCTCACTGCAGCCTCAACCTCCCAAGCTCAAGCGATTCTCTCCCTTCAGCTTCCTGAGTAGCTGGAACTACAGGTGCGTACCATCATGCCCAGCAAATTTTTGTATTTTCCCAGAGACATGGTCTTGCTATGTTGGCCAGGCTGATCTTGAACTCCTGAGCACAAGTGATCCAGCTGCCTTGACCTCTCAAAGTGTTGGGATTATAGGAAAGAGCCACCACACCCTCCCATATTTATAGGTTTCAGTTGACTACTCATTTTAATAGCGAGCTTGCAGGAAAAAGATACCTGAATCATGCCTTTGTCAACCTATCAACCTCAGTTCAGAACCTGGCTCTCCTTGGTTTTGTGCTATTTCATTGACAAATACTCTTAATAAATCCCTTGAGCTTACATAACTCAGTTTGGGGACTGTGAGACTCAACAACTGGATGAGATGCTAGATGGTTTGCTGGCTGTGGGCAGCTCATATTGAACCAACTCAATTTCCTGGGTTAGCTCTTCAATGCTCGCATTGGCATTCAAAGGCCAGACTCCCTTTAATGTCTGAGAAATTCAATTTCCTCAGCTTTTGAAGTCAATTCTGTGGGTGCACAGCATATCAAAGCTGCAAAAACAGCAAAGACGAGGACAGGAGGGACATTTTACCCAAGAGATATTCAGAGTTCCAATAGTGTTCCTCGTGGGTATTGACTGATTTAAGGGTTATCGGGGCATAAACATGCAGTTCTCCCTCCCGCTGAGGCTGCCTGGCCAAGTTGCTTGGCTGACCTTCATTCATTGCTGATCCTGTAAGCTTCAAGCTCTGCATAGAAGAATCACTGCTGGGCACGAGGGATCATCTCCACGCTCTCCCTTAGCCTTTGTTCTTGATGATGGTGTCATAAAGAATTTTTCTGGACTCTAGCTCCTGTCAGATTCAGTTTTCTCTTTTTACTCTAGTGTCTCCCTGAGTGATCTCATCCACTCTCATGGCTTTTAATGCCACCTATATGGTGACAACACCACATTTATATCTCCACATAAGACCTGTCTTTGGAGCCCAGGTCCATCTGTCCAATCACTTACTTGTCATTACCATCTGGATATTGACCTGGCATTACAAACTCTACATATTCAAAAGGAATTCATGGCCGGGTGTGGTGGCTCATGCCTGTAATCCCAGCACTTTGGGAGGCTAAGGCAGGCGGATCACTTGTTGACCAGCCTGGCTAACATAGTGAAACCCCATTTCTACTAAAAATACACAAATTAGCCAGGCATAGTGGTGGTGGGCAATTGTAATCCCAGCTACTCAGGAGCTGGGAGAATCGCTTGAGCCTGGAAGTGGAGATTGCACTGAGCTGAGATTGCATCACTGCACTCCAGCTTGTGCAACACAGACTCTGCACCCCCAAAAAAATAAATAAATAAAATTTCAGCCTGAGTGACAGCAAGACTCCGTCTCAAAACAAAAACAAAAACAAAAAAACAAAACCGGAATTCACTGCCTTCTAAACTCGTTCCTCCTCTAGGATTTCCTGACCAGAGGATAACACCACCTGCTGCCTCAGTACCCAAGGAAGACATTGGGAGATGTCATCGACAACTCCTCTCCCTTTCACCTCCTCTGCACTCTCTCCTGCTGCCTCACTGGATAATTATCAAGTTCTGCCAATTCAATGCCTCCTGAAGAGTTCTCCCTATGTCCATTGCTCTGCATTTTCACCCCCACAACCCTAGTCCAAGACCCCAGAGCCTAGACTACTACATAAGCCTTCTAACTGGATCGTCCACACCCATTTTTTTGGAAGGAGTGGTGGTTAACACCATACTTGCTCTATTTAGTCTTTGTAACAACCAGTTTAACAGACTGCCGGAGAATGGCACCAGGATGTGCTGGTTCTCAGTTCCACATTTGGAAAGCTGGGTTTACATGCCCCAGTGGAGCAAGTCTGATGGGTGGTTTTGCTAGAAGAATTCCCTACTGGACTTCTCCAAGCCAGAGACAGGTCCCGGCAAGAAGTCTTCTGAGGAATGATTTTCTCAATATTCTAAAATCTACTTCTTCAATATTGTCTCAATGGCACAGAGTGAGAGTGACATAAGTGTCTGGAATTCCATGAGGCTGAGCATACCAATTAGAGTTTGGTGGGCTTTAGGCACTGAGACATACATGCTGGCCTGCATGTTCACCCTGTCCTGTCCCCAACACTGTACCTACAAGTATCTCTTTCCAAGGCTGTTTCCTTGGCTGCTGCTGCTTCTCCTCCTCCTCCTCTTCCTCCTCCTCCTGCTCCTCCGCCTCCTTTCTCTTTCTTCTCCTCCTTATAGCTAGATTGAAGTATAATTGCTATACAAAAACCTGTACATATTTAAAATATATAATTTGATGCACAGGGCATATGCATACACCCATATCCCTGAGTAGCTGGGACTACAGGCGCCCGCCACAACACCCGACTAATTTTTGTATTTTTAGGAGAGATGGAGTTTCGCCATATTGGCCAGGCTGATCACAAACTCCTGACTTCATGTGATCCATCTTCCTCGGCCCTATATCCATTCTTGCTGTTCTCTAATCTGTTACACATAGCAGCCAAAGGATTTTTAAAAACATAAATCTGATTTTGTCACTCTCCTGCTTAAACACTATCAGTGATTACCATTTCTTTTATTTAAAAAATTCAAATCCTTTGTCATGGCTTATAGTGCCCTGCACAACTTGGGCACATGCTCCCCAGCAGCACCGTCACCTGTTGTCACCTGGCATCACCTGGTGTCATCCAGCATCAACCTACCCCCTTTCTTTGTCTTCTGTGCTTTTGCTGCACAGACCTTCTCCAGTTCCTTAGACTCATGGACAGACAGAGCCTCTCCTTTTGTCATAGCAGTTGCTTCCTGTTTGTCTGGCTAATTTCTATTCATCTTTTAGGTTTCAGCTTAAATATCCCTTCCAAAGGAAAACCTTCTGCAGCCCCTGAGACCACACTGGCACTGACCATGTGTAGGTACAGCACTGTGCTTCTCTTCTGTTCTGCTTATCACTGTGGCTATCATTTGATCAATGAGTTGCTTGCTACCAGTTTCCTCTACAAGTGTCTAAGCTCCAGGATGTTTGGAACTGTCTCTTCTTGTTCAGTGATGCCTTTCCAGTACCTAGCACAATACCTGGCATTTAATCTTACATCTATTTAGTGTTTAAAAGGCATTTAGTGTTCAGTATGCATTTGTTAAATGGATAAAACATATTCTAAATCTAGATCTTTCTGACATAGTAGAGCAAATGGGTAATTTTTGTTGGTGTCATTTGAGTTTTGAGTGACTTTAGCTTTGCTCATTGTTTGTCCGTTGATCAGTTTTACTTTTTCGTAGAATGCAATGGGAGCATTTGCTCTAGCCAGGTAATGCACTAGGTACTGGAAATCAAAGTTGAATAAGATTTTGATCCTGCCCAGAAGGAGTTTACCAACCAGCAGGATAGCTTATATTTTCATGGAAAGACACAGACAATGGGAAGATTGGAGATTTTCATAGAAGTGAGAACACTTGGCAGGGCACGGTAGCTCACGCCTGTAATCCCAGCATTTTGGAAGGCCAAGATGGGCAGATCACGAGATCAGGAGTTCAAGACCAGCCTGGCCAATGTGGCGAAACCCCGTCTCTACTAAAAATACAAAAATTAGTCGGGCATGGTGGTATGCACCTGTAGTCCCAGCTACTCGGGAGGCTGAGGTGAGAGGATTGCTTGGGTCCAGGAGTTCGAGGGTTCGATGAGCCATGATTGCACCACTACACTCTAGTATACTGGGTGAGATGATCCCTTTCCTCACAGCCTTGCAATCTAGTAGAGAAGAGATACCTTACACAAATAAAGGCAGATTCATCATAGTAATTATGATGACATAGGGGATTGGTATGGTTTGGCTGTGTCCCCATCCAAATCGCAACTTGAATTGTATCTCTCAGAATTCCCACATGTTCTGGGAGAGACCCAGGGGGAGGTAATTGAATCATAGTCTGTCTAGGCAGAGGGAATCACATATGGTAGGAAGGAGTTTGATGTGTTGGAGCAAGTGAAAGGCCAGGGTGGCTGGAGGTTAATGCAACACAATTTTGATATAGGAAAGAGCTTTGTTTTATGGGCTCCTTCCTTTCTTTGCCTGAACCTATCACCCTAGCTGCTGGCTATTGGATACTCAGAGCACCTGCTCTCCTGAGAGTGTGTGTGCACGCGCTCTCTCTCTCTGGCTTTTTCTCTGCTCAGACCTACTGCTTTCATTACATTCACACTGGCCTCTTTGCCCCTTCAAAACCAGTCTATTCTGTGAGTCCCCTTGGACTCCTTTAATGAATCCCAAAAATGAATGGCAATGCATGCACCTCCTGGGATCATCGGGCTCCTGAGGACCTTTGACGCAACTACTTGGTTGCAGGTGTGTGGAAGGATTAAGCAGAGAGGAAACAGCAGAGGCTGCAGCCCGGACAAGTGGAAAAAGGAGAGCCCTTGCTTAAATGCCATGCCAAAGGGTGTGAGGTGCAGGAGCCAGGTCCTGGCATGAGAGAGATGGACCAGCACCAGGAAACAGGTCAAACCAGAGGCCTAATTATTGGCATGCTGGAAGGCAGAGGCAGCCAGAAGATGGCTGATCGGTCACCAGGGTGCTTTACAGTCCTACCCTGTCTCCACTTAGGAGCTGCAGCCCAAGGCACAGCGTCTGCACGTGTGAGGAATGTAGAGAATGGCAAACACCAGAGAGGTCATGATGTGGGGAGGTCGGGGAGGGCCCGGTGTGGGGAGGAAGGGGAGGGTGGCAGGCACCCAGGAGAAGGAGAGAATTCTGGAGGCAGGAACCACACCTGTCTACATCTTTCAAAGCTTTATCACCCTTGCAATTTAAGCAGTTTCATTTCCACTGAGATTAAAAGTAAGTTTGAGCAATTAGATAAACTGTGCTTAATTTACTACTCCCAAAGGAAGTGTGAGAGAATAACCCTGAACATCACTCCACCCATCAAATATCCTGGCCAGAATTGCCTTCTCTATGTTTTTCTTAAGAGTTTTGGAATGTGTGTGTGTGTGTGTGTGTGTGTATGGAGAGTGATAGAGAGAGGGAGTTTATATATACATTTATTGTTACTGCAGAGGTATTTTTATGTTTTACCTTTCAAGCATAGTTCAATGACCTTTGCTCCCCATGCTATTTTCGTCAGGAAAATACCTCCTTCCTATGTGTAGCAGGGGCAAGGGGTGGGACGTTTGTTTACTTTGTGCAGGTCCATCCTCTGCCAGGAGCTCTCCCTACCATTCAAGGCTCCCTCACCCCCCAGGAACCTGGCAACTCCTATTTATCCTTCAACTTTCAGCCTAAATACCGTGTTCTCCAGGAAGCCTTCTAACTTCCTGGGTTCTCCCTTGGGTGCCCACCTTGGCCTGGTGTCTGTAGTTGCCATTCTCTCAAGCACAGCAATTACTGCACTGCTGTAATCACTATTTGCTGTCTCTCTCTTCTGCCAGACCTGCGTATTTCAGATTGACCTGTAACCCGTTGATGAGCTGTGAAATCAAATGTCATGGCCAGCACTTCCGGTTTTGTATGATTTATTTCGGGCTCTTTCTCTATGTTGTATTTGAATATGAATAAAATCATGTTTGCTATTTCACTTTATGTTTTTACTTAGTCGTATATGAGTGAGTGTTGTCTCATGAAACTTTTGTTTCTGTTGTATGTGTGTGTCTGTATGTGTGTGTCTGTGTGTGTGTGGCTGTGAAGAAGACAGATATAAGTCCAGATGTTTTGAAGGATATGGTGTGAGGCAGTGTTTTTCTTCAAATTTTTGAGTTGTGAACTACAGTAAGAAAAACTTTTTTTTTTCTTTTTTGAGACAGAGTCTCACTCTGTCGCCTGGGCTGGACTGCAGTGGCATGATCTCAGCTCACTGCAACCTCCACCTCCTGGGTTCAAGTGATTCTTGTGCCTCCGCCTCCTGAGTAGCTGGGATTACAGGCATGGACACCACATCTGGTTAATTTTTTGTTTTGTTTTGTTTTGCTTTTTCCCCAGAGCAGAAGTGAGAGTTTATTAAAAAACTTTAGAACAGCAAGGAAAAGAAGAAAGAGAAAGAAAAGGAGGAATGTTTACCTTGAAAGAGAGCAAGTTTTGCTTATACCCATTACTGGAAAACAATAAAAATAAAAATAAATAAATTAATTAATTAAAAAAAATAAAAGAAAGAGAGCAAGGCAGATGAGTTGAGAAAGCAAGCACGACTAATTTTGTATTTTTAGTAGAGATGAGGTTTCACCGTGTTGGCCAAGCTCAAACTCCTGACCTCAGGTAATTCGCCCTCCTTGGCCTCCCAAAGTGCTGGGATTACAGGCGTGAGCCATCACGCTGGACCAGAAAAACATTTAATATGGTAACATATATATAGGCTCATGCACATAGTTTCTAAAGCATTTTCATATGTGCTATTTTATTTTGACATGTACATCTCATGTGAGGTAGACATTATTAACTCATTTTAGATATAATGCCATGGTGAGTGAACAATGAAGTGACCTATCAAAGATCATATAACTCATAAAAGTTGACACTTGAGGCTAAATCCTGGGACTTTGATGAGTACTCGTTCTCATACACATAACTTTATATACCTGCACTCAGGGAGTCAAAGTATGATGCGCTCTACTATCTAATCAACATATGTAGAAATTGTGATTTATTATATGCATTACTGTTCAAAACTCTAAATGTGCAACTGTGGAATGAAGAGCTATGTAAGAGTACCAGAACTTTCAGCGGGAAAGCCGCTGAGAGAGTTTAGCAGATAGTATACTTATTATAAAGCTGGGTTTTGTGTCCGAAGCTCATTATTTTGATTTTGGACTCCCTTAATAGAAGTAGACCGTCTGGAAGGAGGAAAGTGATTATTTTTACTCTTCTCAGAGCATTGTACTTCATTCTGGGCAGCACATTTGCAGACTGATGGGAAAGAATAGGCTATGTTTAGAAACAATTACCCTGAGAGGGAGGAGGGCTCAGGCCCTGCCAGGTTGAAATAGACTGAGGAGTGGGGTTGGGTAGCGTACACTGCAGGTGGGGTAGAATGGAGTTCGTCCCATACTTGAAGAGCTGTGCTGTGGAAGACGGCGTCAGTTTTGTTTCATCTGGCCCCAGTGGAAACAGCAAGGAGAGCAGTCGCTACGTGGCAAAACCGTGGTAGACCTCTGCGGTGTTTGCTGCTTGGTTTCTGCTTCCCCTTCTTCCATCACAGAGCCTGTGTGTTGCTCAGGCAGCAGCCCTCCCTTACTCTTGACCCCTGTGGTCTGTCTTGGGCATCTGAAGACTCTGGCCTAAGCTAATCAGCACATCTCATCCTCTCTGGCCACAATCATTACTCCACGAACCAGCCTGCTACTCAAATTAGTGTAATGGAAAGTAAATTTTGAACTTTATAAAATTGCTGGTGAAAAGCTTTCTCCCCCAACTGGATTTGGGGCTGCATGGCTACTCAGGGTTGCTGGGGACGACTGCCTAAGCAGTCTCCACACAAAGGAGAGCTGGGCCCAGAGAAGGTGACACTACCTTGACTCTCATCCTGAGCCCCTGGAACCAGACCAGAAGCCCCTAGATCTTTCAGCTGGGAGAGCCAATATGTTGCAGGTTGGTGCCCCAGAAAGGGTGCAGGATATTCATTAGGGAATGCCTTAGGTATCAACACTTGAGGGAGAACAGAAGATGCAGAGAGAGGACTGAAGCCAACTGCAGGCCTAAAGACAGCCTTTGCCACATCCAGAGGAGTCCTGGAGCTAAAGTGGCCTTCTAGAGTTACTGGAGTTGGGGGAGATGACCAGGCATTTATACTCCTGCGTTGATCATTTATCGGCTGTGGATTGGCCCTCAAAGGGCAGCTACAGTGAATCAATCCCTGAAGAAGTGGACGGTTAAAGGTCATCTGCTGGCAGCTGTCTGGCAGCTGGTGATAAAAAGCCCTTTACTGGAGGGAGATCTGTGTGGCATATTAAGGGTATGCTGTACAATACTTTCTTACTTATTTGTTAATTTATCTTTTGCCAAACACAGTTTCAGTGGGTTTTTGCCACTGACAACTGAAGGAATAGTGACATGCATAATAAGGAACCATTTTCTAAAATTCAGAGCTGTAACCCCATATGTGTAAGAGGGTGCCTTGGGAGGTAGTGAGCACTCCATCATCAGAGGTATCCAAGCAGAGCCTGGCAGACCACTTTGGATGGAAAATTTTTAGGTACTGGAGGGAAACTCGGACTGAATGACCTTGCAGTCTAAGATCCCATGACTCCAGGTCCAGAAACTCTGGTCACTTCTACTGGACTGACACATGGACATCACATGGACAGCCAGAGGATCCCAGACCAAGACCTATTTCTCCCAGCCAACTTCCCTTGACTCTGAACTGAGGACAGAGGAGAGGCATGAGTAAGAAGTTTGCTAAGCAAAGAAAGGGTAGATGCTTTTGTCCTTATAAGGCTTGTGAAAGGAGTGTTTCAACGGACTCTAGCACAGGCAGGGAGTTCTCACCTGCCACACCCACAAGAGGCAAATGAGGCTCAGTGAATGGTGTCTTGGAGCCTCCTCAGTAGAATTTTCCTCCGTTTCTGCCCACGTCTGGGTGTCTTCAGACGTCTCCTCTCCAGTCTGGCTTCTTGTGCCACTGTGTCTCTTTGTGAGTCAGCCTTCATCGCTGCTTGTTAGGCTCTTTGTGTTTTGATGCCATGAGCCTCAGTATCACACACCCCTCTGGCCATCCCTGCCTGGAACACCAAGTTGGATTTCCCCACCCTGTGTCTGGGTCCTCACTCCCCAGCTCTGGGCTCACACCTGTCAGGTGGATCTTCTAGTCTCCGCTTTGGCTCTCTCTGACCCTGGGTAGTTTCTCCAGCCACATGATCTCTGCCTCAGCCCAGTGCCTGCCACCTTGGAGCAGGGAGAAGAGCAGGCAGTTTGCACGTAGTGTGAGGAAGGGGCCCCGGATTCGGTGTCTGGAAATCCTAAGTTTGAGCCCCAGTAGACTCTGCCACTCACATGGATCAGTCACTTGGAATCTCGGAACTCCAATTTCTTTATCTGTGAAGTGGGCAGAATACCTGTCCTGCCTCCCAGAATTGTGGTGGAAATAATTATAGGTCAGGCTACTGTTGGTGGAGCGGTGACCCTGAGCCAGGAATTCTGCTTAGCACTTTCAAGGTCTTGAAATCCTTCCTGATCCTCCCAACACAACCTTTTCAAGATGGTATTTGCAAGATGGCATTTCCTCA
Organism: Plecturocebus donacophilus; assembly: GCA_004027715.1. Lineage (NCBI taxonomy): Eukaryota > Metazoa > Chordata > Mammalia > Primates > Pitheciidae > Plecturocebus > Plecturocebus donacophilus. Next base: position 25,316 of record PVKP010017066.1, read on the forward strand.
ACTTTACAGATGAGGAAATGGAGGCTCAGGGTGGTTAAAATACTTACTTAAGTTCACACAGCACAACTGAGATTTGAACTCAGTTCTGCCAACTATACACCTCTCACCATTTATGCACTTCCCTATAAGATGAGGAACACAGAAAGAACATGCTTTATAATGGTCAGAAATCTTTTCTGCGCATCAGCATTTACGACTTTTATTTTATTGAGACAGAGTCTGCCTCAGCTGGAGTGCAGTGTCATGATCACCGTCTGTTGCAACCTCGAGCTCCTGGGTTCAAGCAATCTTCTCACCTCAGCCTCTTGAATAGCTGGGACTATAGGCACACACAACTACACCTGGATAACTTTTACATTTTTTTTGTAGTGACGGGGTCTCTATGTTGACCAGACTGGTCTTGAAATCCTGGGCTCAAGCAATCCTCCCACTCCAGCCTCCCAGCATGTTGCGATCCAGGCATAAGCCACTGCACCTGGCCTTATCACAATTTTTGAATCATCTGTGAGTCTCTCCGGTCTCAAAGGCATAAGAACCGTCAGATGGGGAAGGTGCTGGCACACTCGGGGGTAAATTGCAGAGAGAACCCTCTCGAGTTAACTGTCCTTCCCATCTCTAGTTTCTTCAGCCTCAGGAAGTATGCAGCTAACAAATGTGAAGAAAATAAGACTTCCTGTTACTTAAGATGGACTGGAACACTAGAACCAGGAACTTGATTCTGAGATCAGCTTTGAAGTAACAAAGCTTGGCTGGGGTCAAAATGACCAGCGTCATTGCACCTTACAAATAAGCCTGCAGTATCTGCAGCCCTCATCCTGTGGTATGGCCTCTGCAGGCACCCAGCCTGAGGCCCACGTGCAGGGGCAGGAGCCCCTGAACCGCTGGATACCAGCACAGCCCCCTACCTCGGAACAGAAGCAGATGCTGGGAGGAGGTTTGCTCCCACTCATCCAAACAATGCATTCAAGCCTGCCTGGAAAGATGCTAAGAATGCTGCCAGAGACTAACAACTCTGAGCTGCCGCCGATGCTGGTGCTCTCCAAGTTTCTCAGGTCCAAGCTGGATGAGCTAGGGCGTTCTACAGGCTCCTCATGCCAAGACAGAAGCTGCCCAAGAGGCAGGTGCTGTTGCTGCTACCCTTAGACAAGAAAGACTGACCCCAAAGCCAATAACCCCTTGAGAAATTCACCTCAGGACTTGACGGCTTCCTAGCTTGTCCTATGAACCTCAACATCAAGAACCACAGATTGCACCTATGATAGGCCATTTTGTTTCAAAAGGTCAATTACGAAGCTGTAGACTTTTTCAATTATATGCATCTGCTTTCTGGGTTCTGCTACGGCCCAGACAGTGTTCACTTCTTTTTCTATTGTGGATTTTGATTTGTGCCTCCCAAGATATTGGTTTTATTTTATGTCCCCAAGCCTTAAGTTTCTCCATAAAGGAAAAAAAATCTCCAGGAAAAAAAAAAGATCAGCCTCTTAGCAGGTACCGGGGGTCATAAACCACCCGGCCGACACCAGAGGGTGGCGACAGAGAGGCAGGCAGGTAGCAGGAGGGCTGCACGGAGTTGGAGGCTCCTGTCTTTTGTTTGATTTGCTGGATGCCAGCGTCCTGGCTACTCTTATTCCTCACAGTGTGCTGAGGTGTCATGGGGTTTGCCCCTAGAGGGTCACCCAGAGTCCATCAGGAAGTGAGAGCAGCTTCCTCCTGCTCCAGTGAGAGATGCACATTCCTTTTGGGGAGACACAAATGGGCACAGAAGTCCCTGGCACCGGCCACTATCACTGGCCCCAGCTGCAGTGCTGCTTGCTGTTCACGGGTTTGTCTCTTCCTCTATTATTTATAGCAAACGTGGAGGGCTCACGCTGGCCTAGGCAGAATCTAAGCACTTTTACATGTGACAACACAGACTTTTCTAACATGGCATGCCAGAGCTGCAGGTGACATATGTGCCTCAGTTTTTCATCACCTTACCACTGGCTGTGAATAGATTCATCCGTTAATGCCACTATCATCTGTTTTGTGAATTATGTTAATATCTAATGCAAATACTATTTTCTGGTCAGGTGCAGTGCCTCACACCTGTAATCCCAGCATTTTGGGAAGCCAAGGTAGGCAGATCACCTGAGGCTAGGAGTTCAAGTCCAGCCTGGACACATAGTGAAACCCTGTCTCCACTAAAAATACAAAAAGGTGGCACATACCTGGAATCCCAGCTACTCGGAAGGCTGAGGCACGAGAATCGCTTGAACCTGGGAGGTGGAGTTTGCAGTGGGCTGAGATGGCGCCACTGTACTCCAGCCTGGGTGACAGGTGAGACTCTGTCTCAGAAAAACAAAAACAAAACACAGAAACAAAAACAAAATATGCCATGTATTTTTTCTGGAGGCCATGGCGTGGAAAAGTTGGGAAGCACTGCCCTCATTGAATCTTCACAATAATTCATGGGGTAGTTCTTCCTAATATCTCCATTTTACATATGAGACAATGGAGGCCCCGAGGGGTCGGCTGACTGGACCAAGGTCATATAGCTAATAAGCAGTGGGGCCAGACTGAAACCCAGATGGCCTGCGTCTAGAGTTATCATGCCGTTGACCCCAGACTAGATGTTTGCAACCCCGGCCACATATGAGAATCTGAGGAACTCAAACAAACAAACCCAAAGCCAAGAAATGGTCACAGCCAAGAGAAGCCTAATGATACCTGATGACTAAATGTAATGCGGACCCTGGATGGGACCCTGGAAAAGAAGAAAAACATTAAAAGAAAAATGAAGAATTCTAAATATAGACTTTAGTTAATAATAATACATCAATATTGATCCATTAATGGTAACAAATGTACCAAACTGACGTAAGATGTTAACAATAAAAGAAATAGGGTGTGGAGTATATAGGAATTATACTCTGTCCTATCTTTGTAATAATTCTGTAAATCTAAAAGCCATCAAAAGTAAGGTTTATTCTTAAAAAACAAGCAGAGGCCAGGTGTGCTGGCTCACACCTATAATCCCAGCACTTTGGGAGGCCGAGGTGGGCAGATCACGAGGTCAGGAGATTGAGACCAACCTGGACAACATGGTGAAACTCCATCTCTACTAAAAATATAAAAATTAGCCAGGCATGGTGGCGGGTGCCTGTAATCCCAGCTATTCAGGAGGCTGAGGCGGGAAAATCACTTGAACCTGGGAGGAGGAGGTTGCAGTGAGCTGAGATTGCGCCACTGCACTCCAGCCTGGGCAACAAGAGCGAGACTCCATCCCCCCCACCAAAAAAAATGTTCCTCCAGGATGCAGAACCCCTGCACTGCCTCCCTGACATAGACTCTAAGCACTTTGAGTGCAGGGAGCTTGCTTATTCATTTTCATACCGCAAGGACCTAGCAGAGTGCCTGGTGCAGGTAAAGCACTCAATATACATTTGATGAATAAGTGACTGACCGACTGACGCAATGAATATTTCAGCCTCTCCTCAATTCAAACCTGAGTTAATCAACTCTGAAGAGAGATTACACGAAAACATTTAATGTCAGGCAGCAAGCCTATTATGCCTATCATTGGGTACTGACTATTGTGAGCCAGCCGCTAGGTGCTGGCCATGGCTAGCAGTAGGCTAGGAGATGATGCCTGTCCTCAAGGCATATTCTGTAATGGGAGGTTTAGGCCCTGTGGGGTCGGGGGTAAGCAGGCAGGGTATGAAATCAGATGGTCTAGGTTCAAGCCCCAGTTCCTGCATTTAGTAGCTGTGTGGTCCTGGGTGGTTCTCTAACCACACTGGAAACTATGGGAGCTATGAAAAGAAAGCAGAAACGGACAATGCTGCTATGTGAAGTAGAAACCCAAGAGAAGAAATTGTTTAATTGTGGCATATGGTGAGTTTTGCTTTCATTGTTTTGCTCTCTGCAGGATTTATTTCCTGTCATGAAAACTCCACCCATGCCCTAGTTGGAAATCACCTGCGAAAAGGACGGGAAGCTGGGCCGTCCTGACGTGAGCAGCTGGGATCCCGCTAGATCATAAGCTTGGGAAAGGAGGAAGAAAGAGAAGTTGTGTCTGGAGTTAAGAGGAAGTGGGCTCCTCCTGGAACTGCTGGATTCAGCCAGGGCCAGAGCCCCCTTTGGGTGTGGGGAGTCAGCCAGATGATCATTACAAATGCTCCCAGGGTTTACAGGGGTCTGACTCAACCCCAGGAACTCTTCTAAGTGCTTTACTTGCTAAAGATCATTTAGTGTTCACAACCTCTGCATGAAGTCATCATTTCTTTTTTATGGCTCTCATTTTATTGTTGATGAAACTGAGGCCTAAAGTTAAAGAACTCATCCAAGGTCACATAGCTAGTAAGTGGCAGGTGAAGTATTCAACACAGGTGGTCTGGCTCAGAGTGTGTCTACTCAAGCACTACCCTAACTCTCCCTTGGCAAAGGGGATGCAGCCTGGTTTTGCAGGGAAAGCACCCACTTCAGAATCGGGCAGAGAGAAGACCTAATCTGGCCTTGCAACCCTGGATATGGTGCTTAACCTTCCTGATCTGTAAAGTGGAAATCAAAAGAGGGCTGTTGTGAGGACTAGATGAGATCATACGTGTAGCCATTTTCTTCCTTTTCCTTTCTTCTCAGGCTTTTCTTCCTCCTTTTCCCCCATCCACCTGTTCCCCTGTTCAACGTTCATATTTCACTTTTGTTTTTCAAAGCTAGTGAAGAAAGCAAAGAGCTTCAGGTCTTGATTTACTCCTCTAATGGTGCAAAAACAAAGGATGAAGTATTTTTAATAATTACAAGTATATGCATACACATTGAATGTGTGTGTCTGTGTGTGTAAATTGGCTGAAGGAATCAGGGCAGGCTGCACTGGAAGCCAGACTCTTCGGTGAGGCAGAGGGTACCAGCCAACCACATGGTAAAGACCTTATAGAAGGGAGCACAAAGTTGTTTGTCAAATGCATCTGAGAGAGGGCCTGGTGAACTACCACGTGGAAATGAAATGAACCTGGAGCAGACACCCACCCAGTGATCATCTTGACAACTTACATGATTTATGTTCATTTCATATGGAGGTTAAGTCACTTGCCCTAAACCAACCACACAGTTAAGGAATAGAGGCACCAGGATATGTCTAGTGCCACACAGTCTTCCATCCTGAATATGTAAAGGTGGGCGTGGGGGCAGGGCATGCAATGTGGAAAGGGGGGCCAAGAAAACAGGAAGACTGAGTTTAAATGCTAAATATCCTTTGTAGCCTACAGGGCTGTATGAATTCAAATGAGGTAATGCATTTTTAAATGCTTTAATAGTAAAGTGCTATGCAAATTTCCATAATAGCAGAACACAGGGAGTACAGTTGTATCTACCTAAGTTTCAGAAGAGCATCTAGTGCAATAGGGCTGACCATGGAGGCATACAGGCTCCTTTCAATTAGAGGGTAGTGGAAAGTCCATGAACTTCAGCATCTGAAGGTCTGGGTTCTAGTAGTTGCTTTACCTTACCACTCTAGCAGTGTGGCCCTGAGTACATCCCTTCTCTGGACCTTCGCTCCCCTTATCCTTAAAATAGAGACACTGTACTCAATGTGCTGCAGGGTCTCATCAGCCTTTACATGGTGAGGTTCTGGGACAACACAGCTTGGTTCAGATCCACCTTCAAGTTGGCCCACAGTGGCCCCAAAGGTAGTCAGACAATCTGAGGAAAGAAAACATTGCTTTATTGTAATTTGATTTTGAAACCTCAGTTGTTCTATTTATTATAAGGGTAGCATAGGCAAACTTTCAGAAAACACTAGAAGAATACAATGGTCCTTAAAAAAACCTTGAGGTTGCAGAAAAATATAAAGATGCACATAAAGTTCATCTAGACCTAGACACTTAACTTCTTTGTGTCTGTCACTGCAAATTTTTGATTAAACAAAATCAATTTATAAACAAAATTTATAGTCCATATTTACAATCTTGATACTTTCCTTTTGTATAATCTTCTTTCACTAGTAAAACGTAAGAGATACTCTCTATATAGAGAAATTGTCTTTTAAAAAAATTCCAGTTGGTTCCAAGTCATCAATTCTGAAGAAAAAAAACATTCTAGTTGGATTCAGTTAACTAACCAAAAAATGTTTTTGGAAAATTAGTTGAGCATTTTGATGTCAATATTGATCGTCTAATTGTTAATAAATCTGCCAAATAAAAGTGAAAAGCCTATTAGATTATGGAACTAATTTTTCTTAAAACTCTTTACTGCCTTTAAAGAAATGAGTCGAACACAAACCTGGTTAATTAAACTTGACTTTGCATCTTTAGCTTTAAGAGACTCTGCTGGTAATCGCAACACTTATATTTTGCTTTACAAAAAGCTCACTCTCTATACAGTATTCTTTTTGTTAAGAAAAATTGACACAGGCAGCACTTTGGGGAGGGAGTGTTTGATGCATTGAACCAGCAGAGCCAAGCTATCACTGTCTAGAGCCTTCTGTCAGGAGCTGGAATTCTACAGCTGTCTTCCCTTCATGCCATAGATGATCCAGCTCATTCAATCAGATTAACCCAGCTGGGGGAGAAGTCATTGGTGAGTAAAACACTGATGTGTGTGCAGGCTTGGCTGGGGTTAAGTAATGTGACAAGAGTTACATGAGGCATTTGATTACTCAAGCTCTCATTCTTAGCCCCACATGTATCAGTCAGGAGTAGCTATGGTCTGCTGTGATAACAACCCCAATCTCAGTGGCTTAACATAAAAAAAATTATTTTTCACTTTATGCTATCATTGGTAGACAAGTGGACTCTGTTCATTCCAGTCATTTGGGAACCCAGGCAGATAGAGGCTTCATTTCAACACATGCTTCTAAGAAATGTGGCAAATTCTTAAAACTTCTGCCTGAAAGTGCTATGTGTAACTTTCTTTTCTTTTTTCTTTCTTTTTTTTTTTTTTTCTGAGAGGATTGCTCTGTCACCCAGACCCCCAGGCTGGAGTGCAGTGGCATGATCTCAGCTCACTGCAATCTTCACTTCCCAGGTTCAAGCAATTCTCCTGTTTCAGCCTCCTGAGATTCTGGGACACCAGGCACACACTATCACACCTGGCTAATTTTTGTATTTTTAGTAGAGATGGGGTTTCACCATACTGGTCAGGCTGGTCTCGAACTCCTGACCTCAGCTGATCCACCCGCCTCGGCCTCCCAAAGTGCTGGGATTACAGGTGTGAGCCACCATGCCCGGCCACTATATGCAACTTTCACTCACATTTTATTGGACAAAGCAAGTAATATGGCTACATCTAACTTCATCGGGGGTGGGGAAGTAGAATCCTGCCATATCATTGTCATTTTCCCACTAAACCAACTATGTGAGCTTGGACTCTATCAGCCTCAGCTTTGTTATCTATAAAATAGGGGGATACCTGCCCTCTGTATTCATCAATTTATCATTTATTCATTCAATCAATGAATAAAGTTTTCTGGTTAGGAGCCCAAATTCTGGAGCCAGCTTACCTGGGGACATTCTCAGCTAAGTCGCATACTACCCGTATAACCTTAGGCAAGTTGTTCAATATCTTCTGGAGCTTAGTTTACTTATCTGTAAAATGGGGATGATAATAGTACCCATCTCACAGAGTTGTTGTGCAGGTATAATGCATATGTTATATAGATATATCGAATAGGCAAAGTCCTTAAAATAGTTCCATGTAGTGAGTGCTATGCACATGTTAATCTTAACATTTATGCATTCATTTAGCCATTTATTTAATGAATATTTGTTGATAACCTTTCCTGGTTATCTCTGAAGGCCCACAGGGAGGCGTAATAAGAGGCAGCATTTTTACAGGACTTGGATTTATTTTTACTACCATTTATTGAGTACGTAATACGTGTTAGGCTCTGTACTAAATGCTTGTATAACAACCTATGAGGTGGTTTTATAGATGGGAAAACTGGGACGTCATGAGGTTAGGTCCCACAAAGGGTGAATAGTAGGGCTTTTGCAGGATATGGTCAGCCTTGCATGAAAACCTTTGCTCTTTCCCTGGCACCATGCTATGGAGAATCATCTGCTCATCATTTAGCTGTTGGTTTCTCTACTAAATTGAAGTCCCTTGAAGGCAGAAGATGTTCCCCTTATTTTTTGGCGTTCTTTTGCTGCCTGGTACACTAGTGACACCATGAAGTGGCCATTTATAAAGAGAAGGAGGCCGGGCACATTAGCTCATGCCTGTAATTCCAGCACTTTGAAGGGCTGAGGTAGGCAGATCACTTGAGTCCAGGAGTTTGAGACTAGCCTGGGCAACATAGCAAAACCCAATCTCTATAAAAATACAAAAATTACCTGAGTGTGATGGTGCATGTCTGTGGTCCCAGCTACTTGGGAGACTGAGGTGAGAGGATCCTTTGAGCCCAGGAGGTTGAGGCTCTAGTGAGTTGAGATGGCACCACTGCACTCCAGCCTGGACAACAGTGCGACCCTGTCTCAAAAAAAAAAAAAAAAAGGGGGGGGGGCGGAGAAGGGGAGAGATTTAAGCCAAGCCAAATATCAGAGTCTTGGGTTTAGATCTTCCCTCTCCCCCACCTGGCTGATAATTTTTGGGACACCGTTTCTCCTCTTGAGGTTTTTTTGTTTTTTGTTAATTTGAGATGGAGTCTTGCTCTATCACCCCAGTTGGAGTGGATCTCAGCTATCTCGGCTCACTGCAACCTCTGCCTCCTGGGTTCAAGCAATTCTCCTGCCCCAGCCTCCTGAGTAGCTATGATTCAGGTGCCTGCTACTTCACCCAGATAATTTTTGTATTTTTAGTCGAAACAGGGTTTCACCATGTTGGCCAGGCTGGTCTCAGACTCCTGACCTTAAGTGATCCACCCACCTTGGCCTCCAAAAGTGCTAGGATTATAGGCCTGATCCACTGCACCCAGCCTCTCCTCTTGAGATTTTAACTTCTTCAACTCTTAAATCACTTCCACAGCGGTTTCTGTCCATAAAGCCTTCATGATTCCTACTCTTTGAACACTTAACAGCTTAAGAGATATTTGTTGGTTTGATAAGAAAGCATGGCCACACTTAAAAGGCTACTTATTATCAATTTTAGGCCATTTAGCTTGTCTCTGACACATTTCAAAGCCAGAGAAGAAAAGATATTATCTGATATTACACATCTTTCTTCACCTGAGCACAAATTTTCCATTTTGCCTCTGGCTCTGCCAAAAAAAGGCGGGGGAGTGGGGAGGGGAAGGGGAAACACAGCCGAACTAAGGAACTCATGGCCCTGGTGCAATGTGTCCTGGGGAAACTTCCCAAAGCCAAGGCCCCGTTGGGTAAGAAGCAGACTCAGCCTGGCCTCTGCAGGAAAATTCCCCTTGAGACAATGTTGCGGGGTCACATACTTCCAGCTTGCCAAGGCAAAACACGTGTTGCAGACACAATGGCTTGGAGTAAACCAGTCCTTCCTGCAGATACCAGCCTGCAGAAAACACATTTTGGGAACCTCTGGCCAGGGGAACACAGTACGTGTCGCTCAGCCCGGGAGCACTCAAGGATGCCGTGGCAAGGAGACTCACTCAGCTGGGGAGCAGTGAAGACTTGGCCACACTCATTGCTACCCGAGAAGCTGCGAGCCACACTCAGTTTTTTCCATCCCTCCCTCACATGGTAATAGCCGCACCTGCTTGGTGTGGTGACTGTGCTCAGCACTGTGTGGACATTAATTCTCTTAATCTCATAGCTGCTGCCTGAAGTAGGTGCTGTCCTCCACATTCTGCAGAGAGGACCCTGAAGCCCAGGAAAGTCGCATGAGTGGCTGTAGTCACACTGCTAATAAGTGCAAGGTCAGGATCCTAACCCACGACCTGTACTCCAATTTCATTCTAGGGTTTGTTATAAATCAGAAGTGGTGGTAGAGGGAGACCCTGATGCTTCCAGGCCTAGCCTCTCTCTCCCCAGGCACAGCGCTCATTCTTCCTGTCCCATCCACAGGAAGGTTCAGAGGATGCTGGGGCTGCCTGGGATTTTCTATCCTGGTTGGACCAAGACCTGTGCAGAGCAACTTGGCTTCCGGGGAATCTTCAGCAGCCCTGGTTTTCCATGGGCTGAGTCACTGTAGCTTAGCCCAGCGTTCTTAGCTGGAACAGTCATAGGAAAGTGTCTGGAAACTCCCTCAGGTTTTATCAGCAAAGAATTTGTTGAAGACAATTCAGCCACATTCCTCAACTTTCTCAGACCTCACCTTGCTGTGGGAGGATGAGAAAGGCCGGAAAGACAGAAGGGTGAAAATGAGCCCTGGAATTAGGAAGAGCTTTTCATGCTGGTGCAGGGAACTGGCAGCTTCTGAAAACACACCACTGACAACAGCTGGCCTGTGAGGGCCCAAGGACAATGACCCTGTACCCAAGGCGGCAGCTCCTTGGAGAACTTGCCAGCCCCTGGCACACGCCAGCCCCTGCCACACGCCTTCCATCTACCTCGACTGGTGCCGAATGCCTAATGTGTGCAGCAAGCTGAGTTAGGCACCGATAGAGCCCAGTGGTTGAGTCTCTTAGGCAGATCTGGACTCAAAGTTTAGATCTGCTGCTTACTGGCTATGTGACCTCAAGCAGGTTAATCTCTCTGAATCTTATTTTCCTATCTGTCATTTATCAAAACTTGTGAGTTCGTGGTGAAGAATAAATGAGAAATATATATGCTCAGCATACTGTGTGTCATATCATAAGTTGTCAAATCATAGTAGCTTTTATTAAGTATCAAACAATTATGTCACACCTCAATGCATTCAGTTCAGTTCCACATTTATGGAGCACCTGGTTTGTGTTAGGAACTGTGCTTGGCTCTGGAGGGACGTGGAAAGACAGACACAATCCCTACCTTAAGGAGCTCACAGGACAGTCAATTAGCAAATTGTTTCTAGGAAGTAAACGTATCCAGAGAGATATACAAAGGATATGAAGAGAACAGAGGCTGAAGACCCAGTGAAAGGGTAAGTACAAGTTTCTGGAGAAGGCGATGTCTGAACTGGTGCCAAAGTGGGATGGGGATTTGCCAGCTGAAGGGGAAGGGGCTGGAAGATAAGGGCAGCCAGAGGCGACAACTTGGCCAGAAGCTTACACATTACTCAGGGCATGGTGTGGACTGGAGGTGGAATGGCTGAGGATGAAAGGACTCCAGGCTTGATGGAGAAAAGCTGGATTCAAGAAGGTTGTCCTTCCCTTTCCAGCTGTTAACCTTTAGTGTGTCTTATTACCCCTTGGAGACTTAAGGTCCTTATCAGTAAAACAGAGCCACCACTAGCTATTTAACAAGGTACCCTCCATTAGAAAATGCTACAGTGTTTGCACAGTGACAGGCATGTTTGTGGCTGAGTCTCTTGCATTCCAAACACAGTCCCTGGTGCAGCCAGTACTTTGAGGGTGCTCAAAAAGGCATCATATTAGCTTTCTTAGTGGAGCTCTCACTATGGGACAGGCACTGTGATAAACCCTACGAATGTTATCCAGTTAGAGAAGCTAAGTATGATCATCATTCCTCTCTAGGTGTGTCCAGAATTGGGGGGGTTCCCAGCACTCAGAAAATTCTGGGCAAACCTGGAGAAGTTGGTTGGTCACCCAACAAATGGGGCATAAGAATAGGCCCAAGGCCGGTGGCTGAGCTGGAATTTGAATCCAGTCCTGTTTGCTCTCAGCACCCAAGTTCTTAACCACTGCACTATTACTTAAACCCATAAATGATGTTCTTTCCAAACAGAGTAATTGCTGAACCGATTCATTCCTAAACAGACCAATTAATCTTCCCTGTCTTTAAACTAATTCCCCTTCCGCACAATGGGCCCAGCATTCCTTCTTGAGCTTATGACACTCATATTTAGAATACTTGAAATATTGTCCTGCGGATAGACTGTAAACAGAGAGGAGAGCAGAGGGAAGGAGGGGAAAGGAGGGAGAATGGGACGGGGCCGCAACGCCAGCACCTGTCCTACCGGGACCACAGCCGAGTGCAGTCTCAGCCTCTCTGCCCCCGTCACCCACTCCTGTCCGGAGCCGGGGGCATCAGTTCCAAATATTTGGCTGACCCACCCCATGAGCCCTGCAGTTGAGCAGCAGCTGTGAAATGGGAGTTTGGGAGGGCCATTGAGCTGAGCAGGGAGCCGAAGCCATCAGGACCTTTGATTTCTTTTCCAAAGCACATTGTAAACCAGCAGCATGCTGGTACGGGGCTGGCGGCCCACAGTGAGGGATGAACTGACGCCTGCTTGGCGACAGGCAGGCATATGACACAGGGTAAAGTATTATTTACTTTCTGGGAACAGGTGCTGCCCAAGACTCCCAGTCCTCTCTTGCCTCACTTCCCCCCATCCGCATGGCCAGGCCCTTCTCTGAGACTGCTCCTTCCCTCACCCCGTGCAGCCCCAGCCCTGGGCAGCGCTTCCTTCTCAGCCTTTAACAACACGGGACTCACAGGCACCTGGCCCACGCCAGTGTGGGGCTGGCTCCTGCCTGGGACCTGTGCTTGCTGGAATCAGCTCGTTTTACACAAGCTGTTGGCACAGATGCCAGGTGATAACAGCTTTTCGGCCCCAGTTAACCTGCAACCACCCTGTCTGTGCCCACACAGATGCAACAGAAAGCAGCAGAGGGAAAGTCATGGAAGAGAGAGAAAGAAAATTATTGCATGCAAGTGTCTTTGCATACTGCCGGATTCATTCTGGAAAAAAATGTCAGACTATGAACCATGATCAGCTTTTCTATTAGAAGGGAAACAACCAACCACGCAGGCAGCATCCACCTACCACCAGCTGGTCTTTCCTCCCCTGATGATATGTTATTTCCTGAAATCTCTGCTTGGGGCTCCTCTGTTGATTCACAAAACAATACAGATGGCAGTTAAGACATTTCTTTGCATAGTTTGATTAAGGACAGACAGAGAACGGGGAGTGAGCGAAGGGCCTGGAGATTTTGCTTGGCTCATGAACTGATCACAGGCTGCTTTTACCCCATGCCTCTCTTCCTGAACCCCATGACACCCCATATCCCTCTTTCTGAACCTCAGAACACACTGGTGCCTACTGTGAAGCGGCTACTCAGCCCAGGGATACAGAGGAAAAAGCGCTCCCGATCTGGCAGTGGAGGGAAAACAAATACGCAAATCATCATAGCACATGGCCCAGGGTCACAGGCCATGAGTGAAAGAAGCCACATGCTGTGGGTTTGGAAGAGGACAAGATTGCTGGCGGTTGAGGAGCTCAGAAGAAGATGGCCACATGGCTGCCTGGTTCAGAGCCTCACTCGCTCTCCCTGACCACAGTAAACTGCATCCTCACTGGCATCTTGTCTCTGAGCTTGCCTCACTTCAATGCACCTTGAATTCTGCTGCCAGAGAGGTTTTTCCAACTTGAAAATTGGACATAGTTCTTCATTCATTCAACATCTTTTATTGGTTATCATCACTCCAAGATAAAGAATGGCTCATCACCATCTAGCTCCTACCTCCCTCCCTAGCCTTGTCATTTTTTTTTCTTTGAGATGGAGTCTCACTCAGTTGCCCAGGCTGGAGTGCTGTGGCACGATCTTGGCTCACTGCAACTTCTGCCTCCTGGGTTCAAGCGATTCTTCTGCCTCAGCCTCCCAAGTAGTTCGGACTACAGGTGTGTGCCACCACACCTGGCTACTTTTTGCATTTTTAGTAGAGATGGTGTTTCACCATATTGGCCAGGCTGGTCTCAAACTCCTGACCTGGTGATCCGCCTGCCTTGGCCTCCCAAAGTGCCGGGACTACAGGTGTGAGCCATCATGCCCGGCCAACCTTGACTCTTAAACTCATCTCTTCCTCCCAGTTTTCTCTAGTGGTGCTGAACTTGATTTCATTTTCCCTTTCTTAGACTGGATTCATGATGAACTCCTATGCACCCTTCAAAACCCGCCTTCCATATGACTGCCTTACAGTATGAATTATGTTGTCTTCTGTGCTCTGTATCTTGTTCTGTTTTTGTTATCATTACTTGGATTATAGTGGTTTATTTTCCTGTTTGTGTCTGCCAAAAAAACTGGAGCTGCCTAGTGTGAGGGTCATGCATATATCAAGGATGTGTCCCTGGCATCTAGCACGGTGCCTGGCACTTCGTCATGCTCAACAAATGTTGGTACCCTCCCTCCACCAAAGGAAATGTGGCATCCGACTGGGGGCTGGACATACCTGATGTCCTCATTGGCCACCTCTCCCATTCTAGGCCCCTCTCCTGTAGTCCTCATGCCACATACCCTTTTACAAAGCTTGTATTTCTTCCATCCTCAATAACCCATCTCACCCTCCACCCCATCAAAAAAGGCCTGGTCTCTGAGGAAGGGAATGTAAGCCCTTCTAGTGATTTAATTTATCTGTGCCATCTCCAGCTTGCAACCCACCCCACATCATAGGGGCGTAACTGGACTTCATCTGGTAGGCCGGAGAAGAGGGCCAAATAATGAGACAGGATTGATCTTAGTTAACCTTTTTGTGTCTTTCATGTACTTGCTCCTTTGTTCTCACGACAACTCTGCAAACAAGGTATTTTTACCTCCATTTTACAGATTAAGACCTGGGGCTTGGAGACAGCCAGTGACGGTCCCAAGATCACTCAGCTGATAAGTGATGGAGCCAGAATTCCAGCCTAGACTGTCTGACTGCAAAGGGCTGCACGGGTGGGAATCTTTGGAGCTGGGGGTGGGGTGATGTTTCCTAGCCACTCTCTGTATAAAAAATGAAAAGTCACTGTCCTAATTATTTCTCTACCCTAAAGGTCCAGGGGTAAAATCCCATTTCTTCCAAGAGGCCCTGCCTTCTTTATCCAGCCCAGACTGCTCTTGTTTTCTGACCTCCCATTTATTTCTCAACCATATACTGACCCTCCATTCTGTGCCTGCTGTAGAAATACATTGCGACGGGCCCCAGAGATACACAATCCAGTAGGCCCTGGTCCTGCCCTCAGGTCCCTGTGGTGTGGTAGGGAGAGGGAGCTGAGTGACCTGAGCAAGTCAGATGTCCTGCTGGGGGCCTGGGCCTACTCCAAGAAAGGCACGTCTGTCATGTATGTTCCCTCTGTGGCCCTAAACTGGATTTTCAGTACTATGTTTTATGTTCTCATGGATTCCATTGCAACTCACATTTGTTTTCAGGACTAGGGATGAAGTCCTGCTGGCCTATGGGTGCCTCGATTCTGTCATCTGTGAAGCAGTATATTGGCTCCAACCGTTCAGGCCTCATTCAGGAGTCCCCACAGTGAACTCTTCCTCTAGCCTCATCACCCAGTGCCACTCCTCACGACTCACACCTCCCAGGTGCGGACTGAAGACTCTGTTCCCACAAACGTGTTCCTCCCTCGCCCTCCTGCCCCTGGTCTCCACCCGCCGCAGTCCTATTCGGCCTTCGTGGCTCATCGCAGGGTCCACCTCCATCAAGCCTCTCCTGATTTCCCTCACCAGATGTCATCACTGACTCCTAACCCTTCCTTGCAGAGCTCAAGTTTCCAGCAGGCAAGAGCATGCTTCATGGGCAATTTTCTAAAGCGTGCAAATACGGCAATTCCTAAACTCTGAGGCGTAGCAGAAAGTACAGCTGAACTAAGACTGGCTCTGAAATCCTGATTTCTAGCCTCCTCTCTAGTTGATACTTGTGTGACATACAAGGGATTAAAACTTTTGTTTATTTTCATTGATCACTAACTAAACACAGAAAAATATAAAGAAGGTTTAAATTACCCATTTCCACCACCAAGTGATGACCACTACTATTATTTTGGTATAGTTTCTTCTTGTCTATGCACGTAACGTAGACGGAAATAAACATACTGTCAATATTGTTTTGTAACCTTTTCCACTTAATATTTAATGGACACTGTCGTTGGTAAAACTTGTTTCTATAGAAGGGTTTTCTTTAAAACAATTACTAGCTGAATGCAGTGGCTCATGATTATAATATCGGTACTCTGAGAAGCAAGAGTGGGAGGATCATTTGATCCCAGGAGTTTGAGACCACTCTGGGCAACACAGCAAGACAATACCCTATCTCTACTAAAATAAAAAATTAGCAAGGCATGGTGGCACTCACCTATATAGTCCTAGCAACTTGGGAGGCTGAGGTGGGAGAATCGCTTGAGTCCAGGAGGTCGAGGCTGTGTGAGCTATGATTGCACAGTCGTACTCTGGCCTGAGTGGCAGAGTACAAAAAAAATTAGAAAAGAATTATTGAGGTCTAATTTACACACAACAAATACACCCATTTTAAGTGTATGGTTTGATGCGTTTTTGGCAATTGTGTGCATTCAGTCAACCATCACCACAATTAAGATTTAGAACACTTCCACCATTCCTGAAAGTTCCTGAAAATCCCTTGAAATCAACTCCTCTCTACACCTAGCCCAGACAACCCAGATCTTCTTTTACAGCCTGACTTCTAATAACTCCATCATATCTCATCCTATGGTATGTCTTTATTTGTTTGGCCATTTCCCAATTGCTGGACTTAAGAATGATATTTATTTTTTCCCGGTAATATGTTACAATCCAATGAACAGTCTTTGGTCCTATCTCAAACTATTTCCTTGGGATAAATGCCCAGACCTGGAATTGTTAGATTAAAGAGTAGGCATACTTTTAAGGCTAATGATAAATATTTGTGTGAGTCATTTTTAATCCCCCTGAATCTGTTTCCTCATTTGTAAAATAGGGATTAAAAATTCCAACCTCAAAGAATTGTGAGGATTACATGACGTAGGTTACAAGGCACTTTGAATAACCAGTAGACCAATGCACAAATACTTGGGGAGCTGACTAGGAGGAAGAGCCTCTCAGGCAGATGGATCTGGGTTTAAATCCTGACTCTGCCTCTTTCTCACTATTGACCTTGAGTAACCTATGTAGTCTTCGAAAACCTCAATGTTCACATTGTCAAATGCAAATAACATGTTTCATGCTCTGAGGGTTGTTATGAAGGGAAAGTGCAAGACTCCATGTATTAGAATAATTCCCTACTTAGAGCTGCTCAGTAATCTGCATTTGTTTGTTTCAGTCAAGGTTCTTGGTTACAAATAAATAGACACTAACTCTGTTTAACTTAAGGAGAATAGGAATTTCTTGGAAGGATATTGGGTAGCTCACAGAATCAACAGGAAGACTGGAGAACCAGGCGTGGAAAATGGACAGGAACCAAGGTAGACTGGGCAGCTAAGACACAGCCCAGCCTTTGTCCCAGGAACTGTCTGCCGAGGGCCTGGTGCTGGCATGACTGCCACTGAAGGCCTGCTGCTGAGGCTGCCACCAGACACCCACGTCGTTTGGCTGGGATCATCCCCGGCCACTCCCGTGTCTTTGTTATCACTTGCTCCATATTTAAAGCTCCAGATAGTGGCCCAAATGACTGAGTCCAGCATGTGGACCAGGGAATGGTCAAAAAGATCATTTCCAGAGAATGGATAAAAAGATGGCTGCTTTCTTCCAATTTCTATAGAGGGCAGAGGGTCTCCACCTACCGTCTTCCCAAAACCCACAAAATGAGAGGATTTCCTAAAATAGGAAATGGGCTTAGATACTAGGTAACTGAAAATGATGAGGGTCCATTACATTATTACTTTTAATATTATGATGACTAAATAAATATTTGGTGAATTGCATTTATTCTGTAAATGTGCTAAATGCTATAGGACGAGCATTTTAAAGAAACTTTTTGATGTATGGCTTGATAAAAGATACAGCAAGTTTACACATTTGGATGGTGTCATATTGGGTTTTCTTCCTCTGAGAACAGGCAGGTCTGCGCAACTTTCTAATGATTTTAACGTGTGTGTGTGTGTGTGTGTGTGTGTGTGTGTGTGTGTGTGTGTAGGTAGGCACGAAGAGGACAAAGGGAGAAAGTGGAATCTGTGATTGACTGAAAATGTACACTCTTGATCAAATTCACAAATTCCATTGTTTATTTCCTGTTGGTTTAACAAGAGAAGTCTACCAAGTAAGATGAGGTAGACAGTCCCGTTGGCCACAGCTCAGGGTAACCTGAGGGCTGGTGGAGAATCAATCGAACTCCGTCAACAGCTGATTCTTGTTCTTTATCTTTCTGTTATTTATTTAAGCTATAATTTATTGAGCACTTAATGGACATTATTTAATTCTCACAATTACTCTGTGATGGGCGAACTGAAGCTCAGAGGATAAATACTTCTTTCAAGGTCACATGGCTAGGGAGTGAAAAAGTTTGGGATTTGAAACCAGGTCTGCTTGCCTTTGAATTCAGTGCATTTAGCTACAAGTGCAGCAAAGCAAATAGTATGCACATGACTAGGGGAAGCTGGGGATAGTGCCACTGTATAAAGAGACATGTTGGTCTGGTAGATGTCACACTGGGGTAAAGGGTGTGAGGTGACTTTTCTGGGAAGTGACTTCTCCAACAATCCTTCCATTCAAGCATCTCAGACAGATTCCCAGCACCCCAAGCCCGAGGAGGTAGTCATTTACAGACAGATTTTTTAAAATTTGTTTTTCCTTAAAAACTTCTTTACTTACTCCTTTATTCATGAATGTACACCCAGGTCAAATAAAATCTGAAGTTTTCTGCTTATCTCTCCCTCTCCTCCCCATCCTTCTGGGCAATTAATGCTGTCATGTTTTTTGTTGTTCTTGTTGTTTTGTTTGTTTCTTTTTGAGACGGAGTCTTGCTCTGTCGCCCAGGCTGGAGTGCAATGGCATGGTCTCAGCTCACTGCAACCTCTGTCTCGGCCTCCCAAGTTGCTGGGATTACAGGCACCCACCACCATGCTTGGCTAATTTTTGTATTTTTAGTAGAGATGAGGTTTCACTGTGTTAACCAGGCTGGTCTCAAACTCCTGACCTCGTGATCCACCCACCTCGGACTCCCAAAGTGCTGTGATTACAGGTGTGAGCTACTGCGCCCGGCCAATGCTATCAGTTTTTAATGTATACTTGTGGAGTTCTTTTCATGCATTCAAAAGCGTAAGTAACTATTTGTTAAGGAAGCCATCAGGGGCAGAAAAAACAAAAAGCAACAGTAAGTATTTACATGTCCTTTTATGAATAACATAATTGTATCATACTATGTGCATTGGTCTACCGTTTACTTTGTTCAGTTAGCAATACATCTTGAAGATCTTTCCACGATGGTACATGTAGTTTTACCTCATTTTAAGTTTTCCTAGTGTAACCATTGTATGAATATATAATATTCATCGTTGTAAACATATAGTTTACTTAATACTCTATATTACTAAAGATTTGGATTATTTCTTCTTTTTTGCTGTTATAAACAATGATGCAATGATCCATACGTGATTTTTCTGCTCCTGAAAACATACTCAAACTGTTAGCATTTATAAATGTAATCTATCTCATTGATCAGTGGGTTGACCTCAAGGAGAAGATTACAGATTTAACTCGGCTTGGACCCTTCTCTAAGAAGCCATCCCTGACAGAACCCAATGCCTTGAGATCATCCCTTCTTCCTTGTATTACCTTTGCATCTGTACACACTTTAATCACTGCTCTTATCACTCTGAAATGTCATTATTTACACACTTGGGTGTTTTTCTGCCAGATTGTGAATTCCATGAAAACAGGGACTGTGCTTTCTGCATCTCTAGCCAAGCACCTGCCACATGGTAAGATCAATAAATATTTGTTAAATTAAGCTGATTATATGTGCTTAACACTCCATTGGCCCCCCTCACAAGTTTTAAAGGCATGATTTCTCTTTCTCTGTCTCTCTTTCTCTCTCCTATACCAAGTCACACATGTAATAAACACACAATGTGTATACTCCCATAGAGAAACTAAACTTTCCTGTACAAGACTTGAATTTACCAGTAATTAGGAAAGACATGAATGGGGTCTTTTTTTCTCTGTCTAAAGGAGTTGTTTGCTCTCTGTATTAGTTTCCCAGGGCTGCTGTACTCGGCGGCTGAAACCACAGAACCTCATTGTCTCACAGTTCTGAGGCTGGAAGTCTGAGACCGAGCCCCAAGCTTGGTTCCCTCTGACGGCTGGGAGGAAAGGATCTGTGAAGGACCCAGCCTCTCGGCGGCTTGCAGAGGGCCTTCCTCTCCCTGTGTCTCCTCCCTCTCTTCCTGTCTGTCCAGATTTCCTCTTCTTGTAAGGACACCAGTCATACTGGATTAGGGTCCTTCCTAATGACCTCATTTTAACTTGATCACCTTTGTAAAGATGCTTTCTCCAATAACATTTGGAGGTACTGAGGAACTTCAACGCAGGAATATTTTGAGGGGGTCACAATTCATCCCAATAACACTGTCTTTCTGCAGATTGTTTTAAAATCGCATCAAGGAACTCTGATCAGTAGGAATCTCCTGGGACTATAAAAACAAAAAGGAAAGATATTTGGGCATGTGATTGACAGTTGGCCAGGGCTGGTGAAACATTCCCTTCCCAGTCAGAAGTTTGAGGGTCACCCCTGCTCCCATCCTGGGCCCAGCATCTGGAGCTCAAGTTCTCTCTGTCCTTGAAAGTAGGAAGTGCTCTATTCACTGCTAATTACACTGCCTGCTGTTCCCTGAGGCCTTTAAAATATTTCTCTGATGATATGGAATCTGAGCTCCTGACTGATAAAAGCTTTGAGTTTCACAAGAGCTTGGCTCTCCAGGTACTTTTTCAGCTCAGGCTAAATTCAACTGATTACCTATGTGTCATCTATTCAGCCTCGTTTAGGATGAGACTCTATAATGCGGCCTAACTTTGGGTGTAAAGGGAACGTCTGCCCTAGGAGTGGGCATGGGCCCCTCCTTGGAGGTCCTACACTCCCTGGGATTCTCTGATCCTGCTCCAATGCAGATGTAATTGTCTCTATTCATCTGTCTCTGCCACTGGCCTATCTCTGTCTTGCTTGCTATGTCCCCTTAACAGCTGACATTGGGACAGCTGATCTTTCTGGACTAGTCAGCAAATCCCCAACTGCTTGTGCCAGAAATCTGCCTCCTGAGATACAGCATGGCTTTGGCATATTGGGCCAACTGGAGTGGGGGAGGGGAGCCTAGGGTATAGAAAGAGAGTCGGGGGAACGGCTGCATATGAGGGAGTGTGACTGGGAGTTTGAGGAGGAGAAGCTGGCGGAAACGAACATAAAGACTTCCAGAAAGGGTCAGTGGACTCATTCGCTCATTCATCCATTCATTCAACAACTATTTATCAAGCGCCTGCTATGGGGCAGACACTACACTAGGCACTAGGAATTATGTAATGAATAAAACAAAATGCCTGTCTTCATGAGCTTACATTTTCGTGTGGACATGAACAAAAGTCAAATCAATTAATGCCCAAATACTGTGTCTAGCACGACACTGTAAGTGTTTCACAATGAAACCCGAAGTAGGGCAAGGGTGTGCTCTTTTAGGGAGACTCAGAAGAAATATTTTAGCAAAGACCTAAATGGAGTGATGGGGAAGCCATGTGAATACCTGGGGAAGAGCATGCCAGCCCATGGGAAGAGAAGCTCAAAGGTCCTGAGACAAGTGTGGGCTGGCATGTCAAAGTCACAGAAGGAATCCAGTGGTGGGGAGACAAAGTCAGCAGCCCATGAGAGCAGTGCAAAGAGCTAACTCTTCTGGGGTTTGTTG